>SJYC01146111.1:0-60615 GCA_006408675.1 Madoqua kirkii | reverse complement strand
TGCTGACGTCCACCACCGGCCCCCTTCCCAGGGAGTCCCTGGTGGAGTGACTTTACCTGTCCCGGCTGCTGTTTCTTCCTTAAGACAAGGTGACGCAGCCGATGGACACAAAGCTCTCAGCTGCATCCAGCAGAGAAAGAGCAGATTCTTGGCAGTAACCTCTTGTGTCAGTGCTGTTACTAAAGAGCCTAATGAAGCAGCCTATTGTTAGAAGGCATCAGAGCACAGAGTATCAATTCCACTTCTTCCTTCCCTGGTGGCTCAGACAGTAAAGAATCTGCCAGCAACGAGGTTCGATCCCTGGCTTGGGAAGATCCCCTGGAGAAGGGAATGGCTATCCACTGCAGCATTCTTGCTTGGAGAATACCAAGGACAGAGGATCCTGGTGGGCTACAGTTTATGGGGTTGCCCTAACGCTTTACACTCTTCCCTAAACGTTACCTGGAGAGGGAATGATACTGGAGACTTATGAAGAATTAGCTGTGTGAGTCAGTCATACCAAGGATCACATCTAGAATGAGACCTTCCAAAAATGTAAGCAAATTAAATGAGCGATATTAACAGTGTATTATGATCAGGCTTAAATATTCCCAAAGCTCCCATCCCACCATGGCCTTGCAGGGTGAGCAAAGAGAAGAAGCTATCCAAGCAGGTTCTAAACATCATAAGAGCATACTTTCTATCGGCTGGTAACATCCAGATGCCCAGAAAAGCTAAAAGTAAACACGCACACACACACACACACACACACACACACACACACACACACACACACACTGAAACGAATCAACCGCCATGGTGTATCCCTTATCTGGCTCTGCTTTTTTTTTTATGTCTTAGAGCAGCCACCTTAAATCCTGAATTTTATCATTTAATTCAAATACTGTCTTGAGACATATATTAAATCATGGCAAAGTTAATAACATTTCTTGAGAAAATACACAGAATAAGTCTGTTGAGGCAATAATAAAGTTGCAGGCAGACTGCAGGACTACTTACCACTTTGTACAGTTTAATTTCAGTTTCAAAGGCTGGTGACCTTACAGAGGTGCTAGAATTTTCTCTGGGAAATTCGCCAAATATCTCTCAAAGTGGTTTCAAGTTTGACTCATTTGGATTACGTAACACTTAGAGGGATCATTTCAACAGGGAAGAAATGAGCTCCCTCAAAACTCTCATAAGGAAGAAGTTAGTGTTGATATTTGAAGAAAGAAATATCTTCTTCCATCAAGGACTACAAGATACATGGTATGATTTTAAGTCTCCAAGTATATGGCTGAATTATATATATCTTTCTCCCTTTGTTTCTGCCAGTTTTTTCCATTTATTTTCATGCTCTGTTACTAGATTCGTATATGTTTTTATCTTAGCTCTCCATGATGGACTGGCCAGTTTCTCTTTCTTAAATTTCCTCATCTCTGATAAAATTTTGTTTTAAAATCTATTTTGTCTAATGATAACATATCCACTCCAGCTGTATTTTGGTGGTTGTTTGCAGAGTATATCTTTTCTCTCTTTTGCTTTCAATCCATTTGTATCTTTGAATCTAAAATGCATCTCTTATAGACAGCACATGTTGGATCGAGCTCTTTTTCATCCAGGCTGACACTCTCTGCCTTTTGATTGGATTATTTAATCCATTTAGACCTCATGTTATCATCGGTATTACATCGGTCATTTGCTTTTTTGTTTCTATCATGGCCTTCATTGTCGTAAGTGAATTTTTCTAATGTCACACTTAATTTCCTTTAATGATTTTTAAGCTATATTTTATTTTCTTAGTGGTTGATTTAGAGCTTATAACATGCAATTTAACTTGTCCTAACCTATTCAGATTTGTACGAACGTAATTCTAGTGATATAGAAACTTCCATGTAGGCCCTGACTTGGCTCCACCCTTCTGAAGTAGACTTTCTGTTACATTAAGCTAGGTGAGGAGCAGACACTCCGAACTCTTTCTGTTTTTACCTCACGTGCCCCCTCCTTTCACAAGTGTCCAGTGCCTCCAATTCCTGGACTTTGTGGGGCCCTGCTAAGGCCACCGACCAAGGGCTTTCTCCACTGCTGGCTTGGGTTTCATTAATTCAGTTATCACCCATCTGTCTCTCTTCTTGTTTCTAAAATGTTGTCCTTTTCTCCCATCATCTTTGCCCTTATGAGCTTATCATTTTTAATCCATTTTAATATTTTAATGGAGTTTCAGTTAAATGAGAGGCATATTTTAACCCACCACTAATGATGCTAAAGCTGAAATTCCAGTACTTTGGCCACTTCATGCGAAGAGTTGACTCATTGGAAAAGACTCTGATGCTGGGAGGAATTGGGGGCAGGAGGAGAAGGGGACGACAGAGGATGAGATGGCTGGATGGCATCACTGACTCGATGGACGTGAGTCTGAGTGAACTCCAGGAGTTGGTGATGGACAGGGAGGCCTGGCGTGCTGCGATTCATGGGGTCGCAAAGAGTCGGACACGACTGAGCGACTGAACTGAACTGGGAGGCCTTCCCTGGTGGCTCAGATGGTAAAGCGTCTGCTTACAATGAGGGAGACCAGGGTTCAATCCCTGAGTTGGGAAGATCTCCTGGAGAAGGAAATGGTAACCCACTCCAGTATTCTTACCTGGAAAATTCCATGGACCGAGAAGCCTGGTAGGCCACAGGCCATGGGGTCACACAGAGTCGGACACGACTGAGCAACTTTACTTTTTCACTTTCAGAGGCCTGTCTCCCATGACTCTCAAGGAGAGACCCCCACCCCCGAGCAGGCTTCCCCCTTCACCTTGGCCATCAGAACCAAGTCACCCACCCAACCCTAAACCCATCACTGCAAAGAAGGTGGAGCTGACTAGTGACTCAGAACCTAACCCAAGATGGGTGTTTGCGATCACAGCATCCACCCTCAAGAACACCAACTTCAAAACACTTACCCAAACTAGAAGACAACCTTTTAAACTCTGGGGTCATGTTTCATAGCTCTGCCTTCAGCAGTGAGCATGGGTGTTTATTCGACCAAGGGAAAGACCTAATGTGTAAATGCAATGTATGGAGATTACATTCATGCATAAACCAGAGAGATGGTAAAGGCAAGATAATCGTAAAGGTGCTCCACCCAGACATGACCTGGAATCACAGGAAGAAAGCTTTAGAGCTTGTGGTTATATGGCCTGAATCCTGCCAGTGACCCTTTCCTTCTATGTAAAGAGGCATTTTGACTGTCAAGGAGCTACAAGACAGGCTTAGGATAGCTCTCAAGCTAAATACTGAATCAAATTACTTCAAAGACTCCAGTGTTACAGTCATATTGATCTAACAATGGCCAAAATGGACTAGACCAAAAAGTTGGGCTATTTGGTTTACTGTGGAATTCATATATATATATATATATATACACACACACGTATATGTGCGTGTGTGTGTGTGTGTGTGTGAGAGAGAGAGAGAGAGAGAGAGAGAGAGAGAGAGATGAAATAGTCATTTGAAAACCGCCGATTTTATTCTATGGGCTTCCCTGGTGACTTAGCGGTTAAGAATCCACCCACAATGCGGGAGACACAGGGGACCCAGATTCACTCCCTGGGTGGGGAAGGTCCCCTGGAGGAGGGCATGGCAACCACACCAGTATCCTTGCCTGGAGAATCCCATGGACAGAAGAGTGTGGTGGGCTACAGTCCATACTGTTGCAAAGAGTCGGGCGTGACTGAAGCGACTTAGAACACGTAGTTTTATTCTATAAAACATTAAGTAGACCCTCTAACAAACTTAATCAAGTGACATTTATGTCTGGAATTAAAATTTGTCATACATTAAGCTGACTAAGGTCCGTCTAGTCAAGGCTATGGTTTTTCCTGTGGTCAGGTATGGATGTGAGAGTTGGACTGTGAAGAAGGCTGAGCGTCAAAGAACTGATGCTTTTGAACCGTGGTGTTGGAGAAGACTCTTGAGAGTCCCTTGGGCTACAAGGACCAGTCAGTCCTAAAAGAAAAACCAGTCAATCCTGAAGGAAATCAACCCTGAGTATTCACTGGAAGGACTGATGCCGAAGCTGAAGCTACAATTCTTTGGGCACCTGATGTCAAGAGTCGACTTATCGGAAAAGACCCTGATGCTGGGAAAGATTGAAGGCAGAAGGAAAAGGGAATGGCAGAGGATGAGATGGTTGGGTGGCATGGCCGACTCGATGGACACAAATCTGAGCAAACTTCAGGAGACAGCGGAGACCAGAGGAGCCTGGCGTGCTGCCATCTGTGGGGCCGCAAAGAGTCAGATAGAAAAACCAGTCAATCCTAAAGGAAATCAACCCTGAGTATTCACTGGAAGGACTGATGCCGAAGCTGAAGCTACAATTCTTTGGGCACCTGATGTCAAGAGTCGACTTATCGGAAAAGACCCTGATGCTGGGAAAGATTGAAGGCAGAAGGAAAAGGGAATGGCAGAGGATGAGATGGTTGGGTGGCATGGCCGACTCGATGGACACAAATCTGAGCAAACTTCAGGAGACAGCGGAGACCAGAGGAGCCTGGCGTGCTGCCATCTGTGGGGCCGCAAAGAGTCAGACATGGTTTAGTGACTGAACAACAACAAACTGTGGGTTTGTTTGCTATGTCTGAGAGTCTACTTCTGTTTTGTAACTAACTTCAGTTGTATCATTTTTTTTTAGATTCCACGTATGTGATATCATGTTATATTTGTCTTTGTCTGACTTCACTTAGTATGATCGTCTCTAAGTCCATCCATGTTGCGGCAAGTGGCATTAGTATTCTTTTTCTATGGCTGAGTAAAAACATTTACTGTTTTTAAGCCTGTTGCTCTAGGCAAGGGCTGCCACACAAATACCTTTAGAGCCAAGAGGCAAAGGGCCGGAGGACTGACCAGTCCTGGCCCCGCCAGGCTGCACACCATCCTCCTTGGCCCTGTCCCGTGGGTCACACGGAATGAGGTTGTCAGCATTTCTGATTGTTCAAAAGAAACACCACATGGCAATTCTATACGATCACTCTTGATTTTTAATTTGGACACATTACACATGTAAAACAGTTTCTCGCCCCACAAAACATACCTGCTGGGCAGAATCAGATGTAACCCTCGATTTCTTCACTTCTGCTCTTGGGGGAAGCAGAGTGTCTGCAAAGGGGAGGTTTGCTGAGTCACTCAGGAAATCACAGCTGGATTGCAGTGCTGAGCCAGGCTGCGGTGCCTGGCTGCTCTTCGTAACCAAGTAAGGTAAAAGCTGACTTGTGTGCAGTTTGGGAGCCAAGAAACACAAAGAAAAGCTCTTGGAAGAGAGCATGAAAGCAGATTTCAGCACCTGAGGAGAGGAAGGTGCTGAGAAACTGGTGGTGATAAGACAGCTGCAGACTGACTCTGTGTGTAGTGAGTATGCATGTTGTGTGTGTTGTGTATGTTTGGTGTGTGTGCAATGTGTGTTGTGTGTGTGTGGTATGAGTGTGTGTGTATATAGTGTGTGAATATGTGTATGTGTGTTGTATGTATTATATGTGCAGTGTGTGTATGGTGTGTGTTGTGTGTGTGGTGTGTGTGTGTGTGGTATGAGTGTGTGTATATAGTGTGTGAATGTGTGTATGTATTATATGAACAGTGTATGTGTAGTATGTATGTGTGGTGTGTGGTTGCATGTGTGTTGCGGGTGTGGTATGGTGTGTTTGCAGTGTGTGTGTGTGTGTATACATAGCATGTGGTGTGTGTATGTGTGGGGTGTGGATGTGTGGTTGCCTGTGTGATGTGTTTGTAGTGTGCATATGTATATATATGTAGCATGTGGTATATGTGTGTGTGGTGTGGTGTGTGCTTACATGTGTGATGTGTGTGTGGTGTGGTATGTTTGCAGTGTGTATGTGTATATATGTAGCATGTGGTGTGCTTATGGGTGGTGTGTGTGTGTATGTGTGGTGTTATTGTGTATATATAGTGTGTGAATATGTGTATTATATGTGCAGTGTGTGTGTGTTGTGTGTGTGGTGTGTGCTTTCATGTGTGATGTGTTTGTAGTGTGTCTGTGTGTATATATGTAGCATGTGGTGTGTATGTGTGGGGTGTGTGTGAGAGTATTATATGCACAGTGTGTGTGTAGTATGTGTAGTGTGTGGTTGCATGTGTGTTGCTGGTGTGGTGTTTGCAGTGTGTGTATGTGTATATGTGTAGCATACGGTGGGTGTATGTGTGGTGTGTGCTTGCATGTGTATTTCATGTGTGGTGTGGTGTGTCTGCAGTCTGTGTATGTATATATGTGTAGCATGTGGTGTGTGTATGGGTGGTGTGTGTATGCGTGGTGTGGTGGGTTTGCAGTGTGTGTGTATACATGTAGCATGTGGTATGTATGTGTGTGTGGTGTGTGTGTGGTATGGTGTGTTTGCAGTGTGTGTGTGTATATGCATAGCATGTGGTGTGTGGGGTGTGTGTGTGTGGTTTCATGTGTGTTGCATGTGTGGTGTGTTTGTAGTGTATGCATGTGTATATGTGTAGCATGTGGTGTGTGTATGGGTGGGGGGGGTGTGTGGTGTGGTGTTTGCAGTCTGTGTATGTATATATATATAGCATGTGTGTGTATGTGTGATGTGGGGTGTTTGCAGTGTGTGTGTGTGTGTGTGTGTGTGTATGTGTAGCATGTGGTGTGTGTATGGGTGGTGTGTGGGTGTGTGTGTGTGGTGTGGTGTGTTTGCAGTGTGGGTGTGTGTATATGTGTAGCATGTGGTATGTGTGTGCGTGCGGTGTGTGTGTGTGGTTGCATGTATATTGCATGTGTGGTGTGTTTGCAGTGAGAGTGTGTGTGTGTGTGTGTGTGTGTGTGTAGCATGTGGTGTGTGTATGGGTGGTGTGTGTGTATGTGTGTGTGTGTGTGTGTGTGTGTGGTGTTACTGTGTGTGCATGCGGTATGCGCTTGCTGCCGCACTCTTGTTGCCATGGACCGAGCGAGCCCGTGTCACCAGGCATTGCAGTAACGACACCAGGAGAGTAAAGCCAGGGTGGCCTCCTCGAGAAGTTAAATGCGTTTTGAAAGAAAGTGTTATTATTAGGAAGCACCTGCAATGCCGGGGACTGGGTTTGATCCCAGGGTTGGGAAGATCCCCTGGAGGAGGGCATGGCAACCCACTGCCGTACTCTTGCCTGGAGAATCCCAGGGACAGAGGAGCCTGGCGGGCCGCAGTCCACGGGGTCGCACAGAGTTGGACACGACGGAGTGGCTGAGCACGCACATAGCAGAATGCGAGTGTGCACGAAAAAGGAAAATAAAGGCTTCCGTTAATTCATTTACTCTGGAGAGCGACAGGTTGATCACGGGACCTTTAAAGGAGACATCTTTATGTGTCTTTCAGAGGCTGCAGATACCAGGCTTCCCCTGCCACCTACTGGTTGTTAGTTGCAATTTAAAGAAAAATCTAAGACTGTAAAGAGAAGCACCACAAACTCCAGCGTGTCAGCTTTTGAAGCAAAATACCATCAGTAAACCTTGAAATCTCCTGTCTCCCCTCCCAAATTGCATCCCCCTTCTCTTTAAGATTCATTAGCTTGATTTATATGCATGCCATCCTAACGCACTTTATAGTGCACACACATACAAGTGATGTTGGTGTTTTGCATGTTTTTACAGTGCACAAAAATATCCAGGGTCACACGGAGTCGGACACAAGCGAAGCATCTCAGCATGCATGCACGTCTCCTGTAAACAGCCTATGAAAGTGAAGTGTTCGTCACTCAATTGTGTCTGACTCTTTGCGACTCCATGGGCTATATTGTCCACCATGCCCTCTTCCAGGGGATCTTCCTGACCCAGGGATCAAACCTGGGTCTCATGCACTGCAGGCAGACTACCGTCTGAGCCACCAGGGAGAACGTATTTTTCTTATCTACTCTGACAATCTCTGCCTCTTGGCTGGGTTGTTTAATCCATTCTTCACATTAAATTCTATTATTGATGTGGCTGGATTTTTTTTTTTTTGTCTAGCGTTTTGCTTTTTGTTTTCTCTATGCCTCATGCCTTATTTCTCTTGTCTCTTTCTGAGGTGCTTGCTGTGCATATATTGGTCTAATAGTTCTTATCTCACATAGTGTCATCCGCATATGTGAGGTTTTGATATTTCTCCTGGCAGTCTTGATTCCAGCTTGTGCTTCATCCAGCCTGGGATTTCCCATGATGTACTTTGATGTAAGTTAAATAAGCAGGGGGACAATATACAAAGGTGACATACTCCTTCTCCTATTTGGAACCAGTCTGCTGTTCCATGTCCAGTTCTAACCGTAGCTTTTTGGCCTGCATACAGATTTCTCAGGAGGCAGGTCAGGTGGTCTAGTATTCCCATCTTTTTAAGAATTTTTCAGTTTGTTGTGATTCACACAGTCAAAGGCTTTGGCATAGTCAATAAAGCAGATGTTTTTCTGGAACTCTCTTGCTTTTTTGATGATCCAAAGGATGTTGGCAATTTGATCTCTGGTTCCTCTGCCTTTTCTAAATCCAGCTTGAACATCTGGAAGTTCATGCTTCAGGTACTACTGAAGCCTGGCTTGGAGAATTTTGAGCATTACTTTGCTAGCATGTGAGATGAGTGCAACTGTGTGGTAGTTTGAGCATTCTTTGACATTGCCTTTCTTTGGGGTGGGAATGAAAACTGACCTTTTCCGGTCCTATGGCCGCTGCAGTTTTCCATATTTGCTGGCATATTGAGAGCAGCACTTTCACAGCATCTTTGAAACAGCTCAACTGGAATTCCACCACTGCCACTAGCTTTGTTCGTAGTGATGCTTCCTAAGGCCCACTTGACTTCTCATTCCAGGATGTCTGGCTGTAGATGAGTGATCATACCATTGTGGTTATCTGGGTCATAAAGATCTTTTTTGTATATTTCTTCTGTGTATTCTTGCCACCTCTTAATATCTTCTGCTTTTGTTAGGTCCATACCATTTCTGTCCTTTATTATGCCCATCTTTGCATGAAATGTTCCCTTGGTATCTCTAATTTCCTTGAAGAGATCTCTAGTCTTTCCCATTCTATTGTTTTCCTCTATTTCTTTGCATTGATCACTGAGGAAGGCCTTCTCATATGTCCTTGCTATTCTTTGGAACTCTGCATTCTAATAGGCATATCTTTTCTTTTGTCCTTTGCTTTTCGCTTCTCTTCTTTTCTCAACTGTTTGTAAGGCCTCCTCAGACAACCAATTTGCCTTTTTTGCATATCTTTTTCTTGGGGATGGTCTTGATCACTGCCTCCTGTACAATGTCACAGAGTGGTCAATTGTTCTTCAGGCAATCTATATCAGATCTAATCCCTTGAATCTATTTATCACTTCTCACTGTATAATCATAAAGGATTTGATTTTGGCCATACCTGAATGGTCTAGTGGTTTTCCCAACTTTCTTCGGTTTAAGTCTGAATTTTGCAGTAAGGAGTTCATAATCTGAGACATAGCTCCCAGTCTTGTTTTTTGCTGACTGAATATAGCTTCTTTGGCTGCAAAGAATACAATCGGTCTGGTTTTGGTGTTGACCATCTGGTGATGTCCATGTGTAGCATCTTCTCTTGTGTTGTTGGAAGAGGGTGTTTGCTATGACCGGTGCATTCTCTCGGCAAAACTCTTGTTAGCCTTTGTCCTGCTTCATTCAGGTCTTCTAATTTTGATGGGCTTCTCTAGAATCCCCCTGCAATGCAGAAGACCCTGGTTCTATTCCTGGGATGAGAAGATCTGCTGGAGAAGGGGAAAAGTACTTCGGCCTGGAGAATTCCATGGACCATACAGTCCACGGGGTCGCAAAGAGTCGGACACGACTGAGCGGCTTTCACTTCTCTGATCCCTTTAATCCTGCCTCATGTGGTTTCCTGGCTGTCCTCTCCTTCCATCAGCAACTGTTCAAACTTGCTCTTCGGAGCTCAGAGAAGGTCGTGGAGGCTGAAGTCTTGCCTACAAGAAATGGGGGACAAAAAGACCTCCATGTCTGGAAGCCCCACAGGGCCCTGCACAGCACCAACTGTACTCTCCTCAGGGTTTACGGTTTTTGTTTTTTATTGTTGTAGGCGGTCTTCCTAGGATCTGCCAAGGATTAGCATGATATGTAAACCTAAGGTCTTTTCAGGTCTTTTCTGAACTTGAACCTTTTCCTGGGTATGCATAGTAACTTTCTGATTTCACTGTATGTGAGGTTGCTTGGTGGCTCAGAGGTTAAAGCATCTGCCTGCAATACAGGAGACCTGGGTTCGATCCCTGGGTCAGAAAGATCCCCTGGAGAAGGAAATGGCAACCCACTCCAGTATTCTTGCCTGGAGAATCCCATGGACAGAGGAGCCTGGTGGGCTACAGTCCACAGGGTCGCAAAGTTGGACACGACTGAGTGACTTCACTTCACTTGGAGGTTGCTTTTGAGTGCCTTAGTCTTTAATGCCCGGCTCCAAGCGGAGAAAAAATGGAGAGAAGGCACCAGTCCTTTAAATCCTCTGAAGGCACGTCCGCCAGAGCAGTGAGGTGCGTGCACCGAAGCCTGCCCACTTCTGTTCCTGCACCTTTGTGATCGGAAGCAGCAATCAGCGGTCAGAACAGACTTCTGACATTTGGAGGAAAGGATCCTTCTTGCCCACCTCAGCTCTCACAAGCTGTTTGCAAGTTCTCCTGCAGCTCCTCCACCACCTGCATGGGTGGGGGGAGTGACACGGGCAGTCCTCACTGAACTGAAGTTGAAATTGACCAAAATGAACCACCGTTTACCATCCAAGCCTTCCTCTGGAAGTTACGGGCCTTTATCAGATTCCAGAGTTCCGATCGCTTATATCAGACAGCCTGCTAGTACTATAGTTGCTTTGGTTGGGAGACTGATTCTTGGTTCTGCCTACTCTACCATCTTCCCAGAAAGCTCTTTCTTCAGTTTTGAAAGATAGTTTTGTTACATCATGTAGTTACATTCTTGGTTTTTAAAATTAATTTTTAGTGGAATATAATTGCTTTACAATGTTGTGTTAGCTTCTACTGTACAGGTTTTTCCTTCCACCTCTGTCTCCTGGCCTTTATCTTTTCTAATGAGAACTTAGCTGTTAATCTTATTGGTGCTCCTTTGTATATAATAGTCATTTTTCTCTTGCTGCTTTCTAATTTTTCTCTCTTTGGTTTTGATCATTTTTACTATGATGTGTCTGGGTGTCCATCTCTGTGTTATTCTAATGTTATTTGTTGAGCTTCTCGTGTGTGTCAAAGTAAGCATTACTCAGTCGTGTCCGACTCTTTGCAACCCTGTGGACTGTAGCCCACCAGGCTCCTCCGTCCATGGAATTCTCTAGTAAGAATACTGGAGTGGGTTGCCATTTCCTTCTCCAGGGAGTATTACCGATGCTTGTGCGTCACCAGGTAGATTAGTGTTTTTCCTCAAATTTGGGAAATTTTCAGCCCCAATATTTCTTCAAATACTCTTTCTGTTCCTGTCTCTCTAGTGACGCCTCCGTTTTATTCCTTGGGGCACACAGTCAGGTGGGGTGACAGATTTTAACTGATCTTTCTTTAACAATTTCCCAATCTGTTCAATGACCTGCCTCTCTTGGTGGAATACTCAGAAATCAGCTCCAATTGTTTGCAGACTGCTTTGTTTTTGATGATGGCCTGGGGCATGAATTGCTCTGCGATTGGATTCAGTTAAATTTGGGCTCCTTTGCGGAGCTGCAGAGGCAGTGCATAAGGCTAGTCTTGTTTGTTAGGATGCCAGGAGGGCTCTTCCTACCTGGCACTTTGCCTGGCTCTCGCTGGTACAACTTGGCTCACTGCCCTTTTGGTGCTACCAGCCTCCTAGCTGCTAACCACCAGGTCCTAGGTTCTTGAGAGCACCCTGAGGCTTGGACTCCGCAACCCCCCCCCTCCCCCACCCAACTCCTCCAAATAAAACAGTTTCCTTTGGGCAGAGCTTCAGAGTGCTCACAGCCCACCACATCAGTGGGAAAAGACACCTGAATCACTGTTCTGGAGCTGGCAAGTGGTCCCACAGCCTGCTTCTCTGGGACTGATTTGCCTGCATTAGGAGTAGAGCTCAGTTTGACTTGCCTCTCCTGGCATGGAAACTTTGCCCTTTGGAAGGGCATCAGGGTCCCAGGATTCTTGGCCTGCTACACCTGGGGACCTGGGGTGGAGCCTCCATCCTGTAAATGGGAGCTGGGTGGAGGGGAGTCCTGGTCTCTTGGCTGTACTTACCTGGAGTTTTTTAGCCTTTGATACACTAGAGGGTCCTAAGAAATACTGGCAGCCTCCACTCCTGGGAGACACATACTGGAGAGGAGACATAAATGCCACAGTCTTGACTTTCTTATGAGAGTCAATGTTCCTGAAGGTTCATGTGCTGTATGCCCTTAGGACAACAGGCAGACATTAAACGGTTGTTTTTCTCCACTTATGGTAGTTGTGGTGGGGAGGTTAGAGCTCCTTACAGAGTCATTCCAAAAATCATTTCCTACTTATCGTTAATACTGTAGCTTCTCTCACCAAAAATAGTTTAAAAAAAAATCAAAGTTTATTCCTATCCCTTATGACATTAAAAAAATGAAATTATGATCATCTTAAAACTCAAACTTCTATGAATTTGGTAATGAATAAAAATTTTGAAGATTCTGAGAGTTTAAAAAAATATTTTTCAGGAGAAAATTGAGTAAAACAAAGCCACATCCAAGGTAAAAATAATATATCAAGACATGGAATTGAAAGAGTATTATTACTTCAAGCAAATTATTGTTATTTTAAGGACAAACTTACTATTCTTTTTTTCTTGTGTGCAAATCACTGTTTGCTTTGATATTTTTTCTTTCACATCAAGGACTGTATTGATATTTTAATACACAATCATAGAAAAAATGATGTCCAGAAACACTAGTTACCATATCAGAGCAATACTTCTTCATTCAGTGGTATCAGATTCACATGGTCCCCAATACCAGAAGAGCAATAACCAAACAGCAAAACTGCTCTTTCTCCTTTAAATGCTATTCATGGTCAGCCTTTTAAGAGTGTGGAACACAACTGCAAGCTTTCCTTCTACAGATCAAGGGGACCTTTATATATTAAGGGTCATGACTGACTTTATCAAAGCCATAGGTCTGGGGTATGTGTGTGCACATAATTTTTTAAATAACTAAAGATGATCAGAAAATAGGACTTTGATCTTTAAAACAACAACAAAACCCGTGTCAAGTGGAACTTTCATCTGCCTTCACCATTATGGCTATACCGTTTAAGAAAGGGATTACACAAATTATAGTTAAAAGAGAAAATCTCCTGTATTTAGCTTTCCAAGTAAAAAGTTTTGCTAGTTAACTTTAGACACCAGTGTTTCTTAACTGCAATGACAGAATTATTTTTAGCACATGTAGCAGGCATACAACAAACATTTAAATTATTTTACAAAATTTTAAAACTTCTTTAATTTGGAATTTGATAGTTCAAACTATGCAGCAGTTCAAAGTGAAGTTTATAGTTGCGTTATAAACAAGTATTTTTAAAAGTGGCAACAAATGCTACTCTATTCCAGAAATTCATTTCAGAGAATCTGAACAGCACTGCTTACACATCAACGGTATACAGAGAACAGATGTCCAGTTGTCAGGGATATCTCACAAGGGGATTCTGCAGGGTTTGGAGGTGATGCAGGCGTTCAGTCATCTCTAGCTCCCTTCTAATTCTAAAATTCTACAGTTTTCCTAGTAGTTCTAATCAGGAAAAAGTTATTTCTTCTATTACTGCCAGATTATATCATTCATAGATGGAAACTTCAGGATGTTACTATCTGTGCTTAAAATAAACGTCATCTTTCACACTATGATGAAACTCACAGGGGTCTTCTCCCCACTTGTTCCAGATGGAGACCTTGCCCCACTGTCTCTGACTGTGTGTCACTGTGATTGAACAGGCCTATTTTAGCCTGAATGTTTTCCTTCTCTTGGCAATGTCATAAACATGACCACAGACAAAATGAATTTTTAAAACATTTCAACAAACATTACATTTCAAATTCATAAATAAGCACCTGTACTTCAAATTCTGTGTTAAACATAGTAAGTAATCTAAATGCATACAGTTGGTACACATGCTGGTGCTCAGTTCTCTCCAATTAGGGATGTCTGTCCCATGAAAAAAAGTAGCTTCAGGTTATTTCATAATACTAAGATGCTAACTGATTATGACGGTCACTGATACAATTAATGTTGGATTCCTGGTTCTGATGACACACACACACACATTTCTTTTACGTCCATGACAGTTTAGTTTTCACATATATATTTTGTAAAATATTTACCCACATATCCTCCAGGAATTGCTAGAGAGATGAAATGTAAAAACAAACTACGTAAGAGATTTTGTAGCTTCCAAAAACAGTGATGAGACACATGAATAACTAGAAAAAGTCCTCTGATTCCTTAGAGTTAGTTCTAAGTGTTATCAGACGATAAAATTTCAAGTAGTCATAATTTTCTACTTTTGAAATACTGGTTCATTAAAAAAAAAAAATCAAACCTCCATGAATCAAAGCACTGGCAAGATGGCAGTGAACTACACTGAGAATCAGGTCTACAAAAGACACTCCTGGACTGATGACTGCCAATCTTGAATACTGCCTTCAAAGGTCTGTGCAGCACTCTGAAATACAAAATAATTATAGCTGGAGTAGTTATTCTAAATCTAAGTAGGTAATTCCTATGGCAGTGCTTGTTTACTCAGAACTGTTTTCATTTCAAACTTATGCAAAATTTCTTACAAAGTCAGAGCACAACTCAGTCTCAACAGAAACCGCAGCATTTGAGTCTCAATTTTGAGTAAAATAAGCATTACCTATTAGGATGCCTCCGAATACAAATCACTCATTTAGGTAAACAGGATGTGACTTCCCGCTTGCGGTAAAAGTGAAGAAATTGTCCTTTGTGTGATGTCTTGACAATCAATTCGTCAAGAGCAAGATTCCCACCTGATGCAACAAGTCACACTCTACCCACACGACACAGCTGGCAGAGAGCTGGGTGCACACACACCTCCACTGGGGACCAGACGCCCCTGACCTCAGAGCAGTGAGAGAAAAGGCGAGCCCGGGGTCAGCCCCAGTGGCCGCTGCTCAGCTCACTGGTAACGATGTGCAGTCCGCTTACTGGAGAGTGTGTCTTCCACTGGAGACACACTTCTAATTGTATAATGCTGGGTGGGGCTAAGAAAGGAAAGGCCCCATTCTTTAAAAAAATTCCTTCTTTAACATCATTTAACCATTATATGGAATGGCACAACTCGCCAAGTTAACTCTGATAAGGGATTAAGGTAAATGAATCTGTCGACTTTACAAATAAGAATGTGTAAATATATATATTCTGAGATTTCATGTCCTATGCTTCTGATTTAAAACATGATGAAGTTCTTTCAATAAACTGCACTAAATTTTTTTAACTTGAAACTTGAATCATCCTTACTGCACTGTTCTCATTCTCTTTACTTTTAATTTTCATATTATGTCTATAAATACTTGAATTGAAAAACAAAAATCCTCAATCTTGAAACCAACTGACACTGAAGCTCTGAGGTTAGTTTATCACTTTTAAAATATTTTGCTAAAATGTAAAAACCCTGAAATTACAAACAAAAAATTTACAGTTTTACAGTATATATCTAATTTATTCTTTTAAAAAAATATTCTGAATTGCTTTTGTACAATTTATCAAGTGTAATCTCTTTTCAAATGAAACTCCTCCCTAGGGTAGAAGAGGGTAGGTGGTATTGCCCCATGAAAAACCAATACAAATCTCACGTTTTCACGCTGGGACTTCGACTATCTCGAAGTAGTCATTGGGGAGAATGACGTAGCCCCTCTCAGAGGCGCCGTCCTTCTCCTTCTGGAAGTGCACCACCTCCTTCAGCTTCTCCAGCTGCCTCTCCTGTCGGCGGCACCGCTGCTGCGCAGTCTTGAGCTTCTTCCGGAGCTTCTCCACTTGCTGCTCCAGCTGGTGGATCCTCTTCCGCTGGTGCATGGTGTCCTCTACGGTGTAGTTGTGGTCACAGAAGACGGAGAGGTTATCGGGGGTCTGAAGAGGAGGCATGAGCAACCCGATCGCAGCATCAACCTGGGAAATGGGGGGCGTTAAAGGAGGCGGCGGGGGCTGTTCCTGTGGCTCCAGGAGATCTTCCTTCTGGAACAAAGACGCAGAGCGTGTTTGAGCTTCATTATTAAAAGTAACAGATTAAAAGAACACACTAAATTCTGCACCTGTGCAATATATGAATGTTAAACTTAGTTCTGCCTCCTTGGCATAGAAACAGTCTAAAATGAAAAGAAGTTTTAATTTTCCTTTTTTACCTGAAGTAGAAATGGGATGCAAAAAAGACAAAATGATTAATCGGATCTAATTAAACACTGGCACTGAAAACTGAGGGGAAAAATACTCCGAAAGTTAACTATGATCATAAAGGAAAATCAAAGCTTATCAACATATAAGCAGGAACACCAGGCTTCCCTGGTGGCTCAGATGGTAAAGCGTCTGCCTGCAATGCCGGAGGCTTGGGTTTGATTCCTGGGTAGGGAAGAGCCTCTGGAGAAGGAAATGGCAATCCACTCCTGCCTGGAAAATCCCATGGACGGAGGAGCCTGATAGGCTACAGTCCATGGGGTTGAAAAGAGTTGGACACTGAGCGACTTTACTTTAACTTTCAAGCAGAAACATGGGGCTTTCCCGGTGGCGGTAGTGGTAAAGGACCTGCTTGCTTACGCAGGAGATGTAAGAGATGTGGGGTCAATCCCTGGGTCAGGAAGATGCCCTGGAGAAGGACATGGCAACCCACTCCAGTACTCAGCTGCAGACTCCCAGGGACAGAGGAGCCTGGTGGGCTACATAAACACACAAGCAGGAATACAGACTGATCTTAAAGTAAGTTAAAAGCTAGGCTGAGTGTCTTAGTGTGAGAATATTTCACTTTACTAAACACTGTACTTTTTAAAGTATTTTGCTGTAAACAGGGGTCATTACAAGGGATGGGTTCCAGGAAACATTTATCTTCTCAATACTACTGTGGCTTTTCCAGACTTTCCGCTGAACACGTTGACTTTACGGAAAAGAGACCCGCCCAGTACCTTACACGCCCCTCACCTGGTCGTGCGGCTCGGTGCACAGAAATATCGTGGGGACGGCATCCTCTTTCAGCAGCTTGTTGTTGCACTCCCGCTTAAAGCAGTCCGGGGTAAAGTGCTCCGAGCAGATGCTGCTGTACTTGGTGGGCTTAAAGTTTTTCCTTCTGACAGCTGCCTCCCATTTCTTACAAAGACTGGGTCGAGTAAGAGGAAACCTAAGAAGATGAAATGATTCTGTTTTCTAGCCTTACTCAGAAACAAAAAGGCACACCCAGGCGTTCCTGCTTAGAAAAGAATTAGCTCACAACCACCGGTGTTCACACGCTGCGGGCGTTTGGTTAACGCACCTGCTCCCACTAATCCTTTTTTGACAGTTTTTCAGGGGTACCCTTATCACCCTAGATGTTACAGACGTACTTGTTTGGACACAGAGAACAGGCCTGTGGTTGCCAAGGGGGAGGGGAGTGGGGAAGAGCAGGACTGAGAGTCTGGGGTTACATATAGAAAAGGGATAAAGGGATAGGACAACAAGGTCCTATCATGCAACACAGCGAACCGTGGTCAAAATCCTGACATAAACCCAAATGGAAAAGAACATGAAAAAAAATGCAGAGCTATGTATGACTGAATCACTTTAGTGTATGGCGGAAACCAATGAAACGCTGTAAATCAACTATACCTAGATAAAGTAAACTTTTAAAAACTGGACTTGTTTTAAAATCCTGTAACTAAAGTGTGAAAAATAAGTCACCCCTCCTAGCATGGTATTTTTTTTTTAAAGCAGCATTTCTTATCGGAATCTTACTGATCACAGAGCAGTTATAAGAATGTCAGATATAACGATGTATACAATCTAAATAGGTCAGGCTCATTAGGATTTACATTATGCAAAAACATACTTATTCAAAGGCAGCCACTGGACAGACGCACGCAGCTGGCAGAGCAGATGATAGTAGGGTAGGTTCAAGGGCTCATGTGATGTTCTTCCCTCCTTTGCAGTAAATAACCTTCACAGACACATCTAAGATACAAGGGTAAACCATATAGCTCCACCATCCAGCTATCTCAGTCTTTAATGCTTAACTTTTTATACTGAAGACACTAAAGTTTTGGGTAAAATACACACGCTATAGACTGAATTTGTATTATTATTTTTTTAACCAGTGGTCCTCTGTGTACTGTAAAACAAAACTGCACGTTTATAACTATGTACTGAGACAAAGAAGCTTTTTGTTTTCTTGAGAATCATCTTGACAAATATGAATCAAATTGTAGCCAAATCATAATGATAAAGAAAAAAAGTATTCATTTTAATTTACCTCTTAATTGACTGGCCCAGATAAAGAAAAATACAAAGCTTTTAAACTTATTTTGATTTTATTTTTCCAGGTAAAAGATTCAGTGAGTTGGGGGGGGAGTGGATTGAAAAAAAGCCAAAAAAGGGTGCTTCGACTCTGTGTCCTAGTTCCTCTACCAAGTGAGATACGCTCGAGCCTGACTGCTGTGGACTTGGAGCCCTAATCTACCTTCAGGGCAGTCCCTTCTCTTTGCCCAGAACATCTGTTCCCACCACCATGTTGAAGCTGGGAAAGAAAGACTCCTAGAATGTTCCTGCTGGAAGTGCCTCCAGAAGCAGACAAAGCAGCAACCGCTGGTGAAACTCAACACCCAGGGCCTCCTGACCAAGGATTACAATGCAGCTTATTTCTGAGGTCAAGATCCTTCCCAAAACTGTTCTTTTAGATAAGGGATAAGATGCAGATTAGCCCTTCTTTTGGTCGAATCAATTATTTAACCGCAAGCAGAAACTCAGTGTTTTTGAAACGTGTGAATGTTAACCAGTGCCAGTGAAGGGTTTTATGTCTGGATTCCCTCAGCCACATCATTAGACGTGCGGAGGGGGTGAGCTGAAAGTCTGTGATCGCATCACCATCTTCAGCCTGTTCCTTCACTTTGGAAGTGCTAGAGGTCCACCCATTAGCTTTCAGAAATTCTAATAAATCAAGAGGCAACATTAGGAAGTGTTAAGTGTTCTATCTGTTTCTTAGAAGGGGAAAAAAACAAAATCAACATTCTCGAGACCTCTCTATACTCTACACATTCCGATTTTTGTTCTCATATCAAATGTACAAAAATGTACCCACATTCTCTGTTAAACATGGAAGGTCCTTACTTCCCCCAAATTTAAGATTTTGCTTTAGTAATTATTTACCTATAAATGTGTGGATGTGTGGATCACAACAAACTGTGGAAAATTTTCAAAGAGATGGGAATACCAGACCACCAGACTTTCCTGCCGCCAGAGAAACCTGTATGCAGGTCAAGAAGCAACAGTTAGAGCTGGACATGGAACAACTGACTGGTTCAAAACTGGAAAAAGAGTTATATTGTCACCCTGCTTATTTGACTTATACACAGAATACATCATGTGAAATGTCAGGCTGGATGAATCACAAGCTGCGATCAAGACTGCCAGGAGAAATATCAACCTCAGATAATGCAGATGATACCACCCTAATGGCAGAACGCGAAGAGAAACTAAAGAGCCTCTTGAGGAAGGTGAAAGAGGAGAGTGAAAAAGCTGATTTAAAACAGCATTAAATCTAAGATCATGGCATCTGGTCCCATCACTTCATGGCAAATAAGTGAGGGGAAAAAAAATGGAAATTGTGGCAGATTTTATTTTCTTGGGCTCCAAAATCACTGTGGATGGTGACTGCAGGCATGAAACTAAAAGGTGTGAAAAAATAGATGCTTGCTCCCTGGAAGAAAAGCCATGACAAAACCTAGACAACATATAAAAAAGCAGAGACATCCCTGTGCAGACAAAGGTCCGTCTAGTCAAATCTATGGTTTTTCTAGCAGTCATGTGTGGATGTGGGAGTTGGACCATAAAGAAGGATGAGCGCTGAAGAACTGAGGCTTTTGAACTGTGGTGTTGGAGAAGACTCTTGAGAGTCCCTTGGACTAGGAGGAGATCAAACCAGTCAATCGTAACGGAAATCAACCCTCAGTATTCACTGGAAGGTGCTAAAGCTGAAGCTCCAATACTTTGGTCACATGATGTGAAGAGCTGACTGACTGGAAAAGATCCCGATACTGGTAAAGACTGCGGGCAATAGAAGGGGGCGACAGCGGATAAGATGGTTGACTGGCATCACCCACTTGAAGGGCATCAGTTTGAGCAAACTCCGGGAGGCAGTGAAGGACAGGGAAGCCTGGAGCGCTACGGTCCACGAGGTCGCAAAGAGTGGGACACTAGTTAGCAACTTAACCACCACCTACAAACAATTTGTATAAAATACCACCGATTCTCCGTTAGCTATCATCCATTTACAGTAGGAAATTTTTGCAAGACACTTTAAACCTAACAGAATTTGTAAATATTGAATTTGGCCGACTGAAATTGGCATCGTGCGGACATCAGATCATCATTATTCCGCTGTGCGGCTCTTTTCGGTGAGGCTTCTTTCTTCTAGGGGTCTGGCCGCAGCAGCGTCCGGGAGAAGCAGCCCCGAGGGCGCGGGCGCGCTAACCCTGACCCCGAGGGTCCCCTCACCACGCGAGGCGCAGTCACTGCCCGGGCTACACTGCGCATCTCGGCAGTCCCCGAGGCTTTCTCCGGAGCTCAGCCGTCCTTAACGGTGGGGTCCCAGCAGCTGAGTCCAAGACGTGCTCCCTGACACCGCAAGGTGAGTCCTCACCTCACCGATGCCGGACCAGCAGGGTGGGAAACGAGGGACTCTGCTTCTGCTTCAGCTTCCCTTCTAAGAGTTATTACCACCTGCCTCTCCGCGGCCCGGGTGAGGCACCCTCACAACCAGCGGGGGCTCCACACGGCGCCCGCGAGCTTCGAATCCGCCACCCGGAGAAGCGCGCCAGCCTGAGCGCGAGGGCGGGCAGCCGCGGGGGCGCGCGCCGGGGACGCGCAACTGGAGCCTGAGGCGGCTGCTTGGGGACACGCCCACTGCCCGGCCCCGCCCCTCTCACCGGTCTCGCGCGGAAACGCGCCTGGCTCCGCCCCCGAGCGCGGGCTTCTCACTGGGTCTCAAGCAAACCCGCGCCCGGCCCCGCCCCTCTCACAGGTCTCGCGTGGAAACGCGCCTGGCTCCGCCTCCGAGCGCGCCCTTCATACCGGGTCCTGCGCACGCCCCACCCGGCCCCGCCCCTCTCACAGGTCTCGCGCGGAAACGCGCCTGGCTCCGCTCCCCCAGCGCGGCCTTAGCAGTGGGTCTCGCGCAGGCCCGCGCCCGGCCCCGCCCCTCTCACAGGTCTCGCGCGGAAAAACGCCTGGCTCCGCCCCCCGAGCGCGGCCGCGCGCCCCCCGCGGCCCCACTAGGGCCCAGCCCCGCGAGCTACGCGGGGTCCTTACTTGTGAAAAGAAACGGGTTTATCCTTGTCGTATCGATTCTTGCAGCCGTAGGCGGAACAGGACTGTACCATCCTTCCGGTCCTCAGTTACCTCACTGCTGCCGCCCAGCAGGCAGATGAGGCTGTTATCAGTGTCGCCGCGCTCTGCTTTGACACCCTCGCTTCTTCTGTAGCTCTGGCCAACAGTCAGACTGATGAGGGCCTCACTCGGGAGTCACTAATGTGCCCGTTTTGTTGTTTGCATTAGCGGAAAGACCACAGCCATCGCCCGTCTCCCATCTCCAAGATGGCGGAGGCAGCTTCAACCTCACCTCTCGCGAGGAGTTCGTCCTACTGTTTCTGATTAGCCCTGAGGTCAGAGGTAACTTTCCCTGGGACGCAGGCCATTGGCTAAGGCCCGGCGTTGCGGAAGTGGGCGGGGCCCCCGAACTTCCGAAGGAAGAAGGAACTAGCTGGGAGGAGAGGGCCGGGAGCGCAGCACCAGTCCTGACCCCTTCGATGCTTCCCTGGGTTAAGTATCCCGTGCGGCTGAGGTTGGAGAATTAGGTGATTCTGTTGGGTCCGCTGGCTCAGCCGGAAGCAGGACAGGTGCAAAGCTGAGGTGGTCCGGTAATTGGGTTCGCCTCTTTAAACGGGGAGCCTCAGTTGGAGTGATTTGTAGAACGTGCTGGGCTCCTCCCCATCCCGGTACTTGCCTCTTTAGGTATTCGGAGCTCTGAGGAGCTCGGGGAAGAGATCGGAACAGCAAAAGCGGACACCCGCACACACGCCAGGCCCAGTCTCCTCGGGAGGCCGAGACTACGGCCTTGGCTGCTGTAATAATCCTAACGGTCCCCAGATGCTGTGTTGGGAAAATCCGTCTGAGGGACGTTTTTCCTCCTTGGCTTGCTCCTTTCGTCGGTGTGGATGTCGAACTGTTGCCATCTCGTGGCTCTTTTTTTAATCGGTGAGCAAGGCTGACACATCTTCATAGAGCAGCTGTTCTAGTAAGAGGAAGACAGTAAAAATGTAAATAAAATCACATTGTGCCAAGATGCCTGAATCTGAATACATTAGAATGCTGTTGTTAGGCTAATAAGAGTAGAGGAGAGGGTCACTGCCTAATGTCTGAGAAGGGAACATTTAACCAAAGAATGGGAAAAAGGGAATGGGTGCTAACTAAGGCGATCAGGCAGTAGAGTTGTGTCTTTTCTGGGAACGGAATGGAGGCTGTGGGTAGAGCCCAGTGAGCCAGGGGAGAAGGGCATGAAGTGAAGGGAAGGCTCGTAAGTTGTTGGTCTGGATGGTAGCGCAGTGGGAAGCCACGGAGTCATTTTAGGCCTCAGAGAGATGTGATAAAAATATTTAAAAGGTCATTGTGACTGTGTGTCAAAAGGGGTAACAGAGAAAGTGAGCAGACCAATTAAGAGGCAAGGAAGAGAATGGTTCTTTTGGTCTAAGGTGGTGGCAGGGGCTACGTATGTACGAGGTAGCAACGCCAGGGCCTGCTGCTAGATGGAAAGGAGGAAGAGAAGAATCAAGCTGGAGGAGAAAATGGCAACGCATCCCAGTGTTCCTGCCTAGAAAATTCATAGGCAGAGGAGCCTGTCTGAGTACAGTCCACGGGATGGCAGTCAGACACGGCTGTGCACGCCGCACACAGGAGCTTGGGTTTCTGGCTTGAGCACGTAAGATGGATGGCAGTGCCTTTTACTGAGATGCTGATGCCCTTAAAAAAAAAGCTGTGTCCCAGCAGAGGAGAAGACTTGGAGGGTTTCGAGTGGTTTTGGAAGCTGGGTCATTGGAGTTGTAGGAGTGAGGAGTATAGGAAGTGGAAGAATGAGCAGTTCTCAGGGCCTGAAATGCAGGCTACTAAAGAAACATGAGAGATCCCAGCCAGTCCAGCTTGCGCTTTTGAGGTTTGTGGTCTGGTCATTCCATTTAGTTGAACTTCCCTCCCCAGTTCTGTTCTTCCCTCCTCTTCTGTCTTCCAGCTATCCGTAATTTGGAAATGAAATAAACACTGTTATTATTTGTTGAATATTATCTTAATGTTTCCTTACTTCAAATTGGTGAATTTACTGGTAAAGTGAATTGCATGTAATTTAAAAATACATATTATTGAATTGAACCGAGTGTCGTATTTTTCTTTGTAAAAACAGTCCCCTCAAACTAAATTTTCACCGTGTGGTCTGCAAACCAATTTATTTGCTTAATAGAAAAATAATTTTCACTACCTCTAACCCATCATCAGCTTTTCTTTATTACTTTGTCCATTTCTTAATATGTCCTAAGGCTAGGATTAACTGTTCCTTACTTGTCAAGGGATAACTTCGAGAAAGTCTTTCAAAGACTTCATCATACTTTCAAAGATGATTGTCTGCTTTTTAAAAATGTTAATGGAAGCCACCCAGATGTCCATTCATGGTTGAATAAGTTGTGGCAGTCATAAACGGAAAACTATGGCAAGCAGAATAAAGCAGCCCCACCCCATAGATAGTTCTTACAAACATAATGTTGAAGAAATCAGGCACACGAAGGGAATTACAGGATGGTGGTGACGCCTCTTGACTGAAGTGATGGTTGAATGGTGTGTTCATGTCATGATAAGACATCGTCTGAACCTGACTTATGTTTGGCATTTGTACAACTTCAGTAAAATAGCTTATTAAGCAAACAAGGGCCACACGACAGGGAAGACTGCCCCCTGTTTTTGTTAAGAGAAAGCTGTTTATATGGTCATATGATCTCTTCATTTGACCCCTTCAATAAATATCAAAGGTGAAGACACGCATAGCTTTAGATGACCATCTAAGAAAATAAATAGGGATAAACTGAAGGATACTGTTAATTGACTTTCTTCAAAGTCTTAAGAGGCTAATTCATTTACTAATAGAACATTTTTTTAAGAAACACAGAAAATTTACTCCTTCAGCTGAAAAGGGTAAATTTTGTCTGTTTTTCGAGAAGGGTGCACTGAAGAAAAATAAGCCACTTGTTTTGGTGTTGGAGAAGGCTAAGGCTACTACTGATCTCTAATAGTTCAGGTCTTAGTTTCTATCCAGCTATGCTACCTTTCCTATAAAGTTTTTATGTTAAAATACCCCCACATTCATTCCCTCTGAGCCTCATTTTCGTCTGTAGGGTGAGGTTGAAGAATTCTTAATTTGGAATCCACGAATGGTCAGCTCTTTGAATCCCCTGAAAATGAACCAAAACTATACCTCTGTGTAGCTGGGGAGCTATCCATAGTTTCTGTCTGATTCTCACAGAGAAAACAAAAATTCATCAGTTTCTAAGGTCCCTTATAGCTCTGACATTCTAGGATTCATGAAATAAAGTTTTCATGTAGATATTTCTGTAACACTAATTAGCAGAGTGAATGTTTTGATCTGAATTATTAGATATTTTTAAGTATTTTAAAATTTTGTTTTTAAATTAATTGAAATCTAAACCATTAGCTATAACTAAACATCTTTATTTAGTGTTTAGCCCTCTTCAGTGTGACATACTTCATTCCCCTCAAGAGGGGATAGTCTGGAAGGAAAAGGACAGCGTTCGGACAGGCTCAGTGGTGTCTGACAGCAGCGTACTGCCCTGGTGCCCCGTCTGGACTGGGACGAGACACGGGTGGCAGTGGATGGGGCAGACGGCGACGGACAGCATCTCTGATGTGCCTGCAGTCGAGAACGCCATGCTCAGAACAGACAGCACGACGGTGGTCTGGTTCTGACGCTACGACAAAACCTCCATGACTGTCTTTACCTCTGCGACAGGATCACCTCCTATCAGCAGCCCCTAAAGCCTACCCGCCTGCTCCGGGGAGACTCTTAGGTCTTAGGGCCTGAACACCTTGAGTGCCCTTTCCTAGGCCTCACTCATTTCAGCTATCAACCATACCATTTCAGTAAGATACACACTCATGGGGTGGGAATCAGGGTACAAGTCTTAACTCTCATTCCAATTTCACCCTTAACTGTCTAGAATTAATATAGATTGCCCCAATTAAATAATATTCCTCAAAAACATTTCTATGCATAAAAATTTTTAAATATCAAAGCAAAATTGGTGAAAAAGTCATCACAGCCATTGTACTGAATGCTGTTTCAGGAGTTCTGAAAGTAAAGCAGACAGTATCAGAGAAACCAGACAGTCACAGCCACTTTTAAATTTTACATATGTTGCTTTTATTCAAAAGAATAACTGCTTGACAAACTCTTAAGTCACAAAGTTTGAACCAAACTGTCAATCCTCTGAAACAACTCTGTGAGGTAGGTATCTGCACAGCACAGGGACCAACACAGCCCTTTCTTGTGTTGCTCGCTTTTGGGTGCTGAGAACGGTGGTCGCGGGAACCACTGGTCTACTGGGTAAACCAGCAGTCACAGCCACTTTTAAATTTTACATATGTTGCTTTTATTCAAAAGAATAACTGCTTGACAAACTCTTAAGTCACAAAGTTTGAACCAAACTGTCAATCCTCTGAAACAACTCTGTGAGGTAGGTATCTGCACAGCACAGGGACCAACACAGCCCTTTCTTGTGTTGCTCGCTTTTGGGTGCTGAGAACGGTGGTCGCGGGAACCACTGGTCTACTGGGCAGTTAGTTGGACGACTGTTTCCTTCATCTCGCTCCCCACAGAGCTGCCCAAGTTATCATCTGCTCGTGGGGCTGGACCATCTGTTTTTGTGAAAGTTACAATATTATTGTTTATAAAAATCCAAATTGTTGCTTTGATTTATAAGCTCTAACTCTGAATCACAGAAATACTACTATGATGTTTAAAATACAGATGGACTCTGCCTGCTTTGTATACTCAGATCCCTTTACATTTATCATCAGTGATCAATCAAGGTGGCATAATAAACAGCTCTAGAATTCTGAGATGCCAGCATGTTCCCTTTTCAACTGCGCAAGACTTCACACAGTGTTGTATGTTACACAAGTTGGTACAATACACCTCTACCAGGAAAGCTGGAGAAGGAATTCCAGATCCTATAATAAAAGCGCGCTGTGTGTGACACTTGAAGCAGAACACGCACGGAAAATGAAATCCTTTCACAAACGACACGGCTGCAGCCCTGCACCAAACGTGCAGTTGTTAGGAGATGCATTTCGAGTCTAGTGAATGGTGGTGTAACAAACTCCTACTCACTGCTTTTCAAGTCAGTGCAGCTGAAATGTTTCCCTGCGAAATGTGCCACCCTGTGAGCAGCAGACTGGCAACTGCAGAATCAGGATTTGTGTAGCTGTGATGCGTCATCTTTCTAGACCTTTCCTATGCCCATATAGGTTCCAAACATCTTCCAGAGGATCCCAGTCTCTCCCCATGTGGGAATCCTAGTCATCTGACACCAGGGCAGTCACTTACTGCGCCTGGCTTCAGACCAAAAAAAAAAAACCAACCCTTTCATCTGTATCAGGAGTTTCATCTGTGAAAGGAAGGTGATGTCCTGCCTCCTTCACATAACTCTCTTGAGGGTAAAATGAAAAGTGTGCAAGAAACTGCTTTAAATACAATGTGTTGTACTTAAGGATTCTGTTTTCCTCCCTGACAAGCAGCAGCTTGGTCTTAGGCCCAAATGACAAGACGCTGTTGTTGACGTATCACCATTCAGCATCTCGTCACTTGATAGCATCTGGCTCACCTGCAAGACCGGGACTGATCTCCGTTTCTCCCCGTCTGTCCACAGCGAGGCCCCCCGCCGTGTGGGTGGACAGGGCCAGCAGGGGCTGCAGGGGCAGAGCTGCCAGTGCCCAAGCCCCAGGGGTCAGAGACCACCCTGCAGCCCAGGTCACTCACGAGCAGGGCCAGCCGAGGGACTTCAGATGTCATAATACTTGCGGTTTTGATTCTTCGCAAACAGAAAACTGCAGAGGGGAGCTTAGGTGCTTATGCCATAGGCATCCAAACACCGGGATAACTTCCATACTCATCGCCTTCTGTACGAGGCCTGATGAATCTGGGCTATATCCTGCCATCTAGGGACAGTATTACAACAGTTTCTGACAGAAAATTAACCAAATCTGTCCACCTGTTGCTACAGCCCGCTGTTAATTTTTCTTGTCAGATCTAAATCGTGCTCCTAGTACCCTCCTTATAAGCATCCCTAGTGGCTCAAATGGTAAAGAATCACCTGCAATTCAAGAGATCCAGGTT
Organism: Madoqua kirkii; assembly: GCA_006408675.1. Taxonomy (NCBI): domain Eukaryota; kingdom Metazoa; phylum Chordata; class Mammalia; order Artiodactyla; family Bovidae; genus Madoqua; species Madoqua kirkii. The sequence continues at coordinate 33,037 of SJYC01146111.1, read as the reverse complement.
TGATCTTTAGGTTGGAAAGATCCTCTGGAGAAGGGAATGGCTACCCACTCCCGTGAGGGACTTCAGATGTCATAATACTTGCGGTTTTGATTCTTCGCAAACAGAAAACTGCAGAGGGGAGCTTAGGTGCTTATGCCATAGGCATCCAAACACCGGGATAACTTCCATACTCATCGCCTTCTGTACGAGGCCTGATGAATCTGGGCTATATCCTGCCATCTAGGGACAGTATTACAACAGTTTCTGACAGAAAATTAACCAAATCTGTCCACCTGTTGCTACAGCCCGCTGTTAATTTTTCTTGTCAGATCTAAATCGTGCTCCTAGTACCCTCCTTATAAGCATCCCTAGTGGCTCAAATGGTAAAGAATCACCTGCAATTCAAGAGATCCAGGTTTGATCTTTAGGTTGGAAAGATCCTCTGGAGAAGGGAACGGCTACCCACTCCCGTATTCTTGCCTGGAGAATCCCACGGACAGAGGAGCCTGTTGGGCTACAGTCCATGGGGTCACAAAAAGTTGGGCACGCCCGAGCAACTAACACAAAGCAGAAGAGAGTCCCCTCCCAAGGTCTTTGGTGCTCACAGTCATGAGAAGCACCTTCCCGAGGGAGGCACTGAGCTGCTGTGTGTCTGCATATCACCCAGGCTCCTGAAAAACGAAATTCCCTTTAGAAGTTACTGAAACTTTTAAATGCTAGGCCTATAAAAGGACCCAACTCTTACGGAAATGCCGTTAACAGAGTTATCAAATGTGCTGACTGCAGACAAATGTCTTACAGTTTCTTAATTCTATTGATTAAGTGTTCTGTAAACCAAGATAATGAAAGCAAATTGATAAAGTTCAAGTTTCTTCTTTCACTTTCAGCTGATAACTAAGAATTATATTGGAGTGGAAAAGCAGAACTGCTTCAAATGCACAAAAGTTAGCTAGTTCTCAAAGAAACACTGATTTTCCCCCAATATTGTACAATATTTTATTGTAACAAAAATATTTAGGTGAGGCTCACAGCAGTGTATTATCATGTAGGTACTCACTGAGAAGGATGAATCTGATAAACTTTACATCTGACAATATCCCACTAAACATTCAATTAATCTGAGTAATTTGGGGGAGGGTGCAGAGAAGATACAAGAAAAAGAAGCATCCCATTTTATGTAATTCCATATTTTTCCACAGAGTTTATAGACAACACAGACTCAAGATACAGTTGTAAATCAATCTAATTCTAACCTTAATATTAGAATCTGCGACATGTAAAAATTCCAGTCATATATTGCTAGGTATTTGCCAAGTGATAATCAAATGTTTGTCATAAAGTGGCTTTAAGCTCATTAGATAATATTCAGATGCTGCACACTGCCATGGTCCTTTTGTCTGACGTTATACATCAGCTGTTTTAGTAAACTCGTGTTTTTTCATCTGTTTAGTCTCTGTGTTATTACTTCTCGATACATAATAGAGATGTAGATGAGCAACAAGAAGATGACAAAGAAATCATCGAGAAAGCCGAGAATTCCAAACAAGGCTTCGGGTACAAAATCTAGAGGTGATATAAGATAGAAAAACGCTCCCATCAAACAAAGTATTATCCTGATACGGAACATCCAGAAAAGGCCCCCGACTGAAAACATCTCTCTGAATGCATGCCTCAGTAAAGTGGGGAGGTCCATAATTCTTTCCATAATCTGGCAGAAGAAGAACAAATATTACGATTTGGTATGGAAGGTGTCAAACTTCAAAATAATACAATTTTCTTAAAACATGCAGACAGTTATTAACATAAATGAAGGAGTTTCACATACTGATGGAACAAAGTATGTTCTACTCACTCATTTTATTTAAAAAACAGTTCTTTGATTAGTAAGTTTTTATAAAATAGGTCTTATTACAGATAACTGAAAAGCAACTAAAGTATCAACAAACTTAAAATACAGGATATAGTATAAGTTATACAAAATTCAAGTTATCTCTACTTTGAGTTAGTAAAATAAACAAACGAAGAACCTGTGGGTGGCATTAAGCTGAGGCTTGAGCTCAAGTCTCAACTTTAAGGCTGGACAGATCTGGGCTTGAACTCAAACTCAATCCCTTATTAGCCAGGTGACCTTGAGGAAAGTTGTTTAACCTACTCGAGATAAGTCAGCATCTAACTGAGTATATGCCACAAGGAATATTAAGAACTAGAAAAGATATTGTTATAAAGCGAAAGTGAAGTTGCTCAGTCATGTCCGACTATTTGCGACGCCATGGACTGTAGCCTAAAAGACCTTTATAAATTGCCAGATAATATATATAGAATATATAAGTATATATATATTATAGAAATATATAGACACATCAACTTGGATGGCTTTGACCATCTAAGAGTACCAATGAAACTGATTTCCTTCTTAGGATGTTTATTCTGTTGAACTTGAGTTTAAGTGAATTACTAATTGCCACAATGATTTTTGGAATGCCAGGCCTTACCCTTATCTGGAAATGATTATTTTCCTGAATATATACAGACTAATAATTAGATTTACTCTGTAAATATACTGAAAAACCACTGAATTATATAATTGAAACAGGTTTACTTTATGGCATGTAAATCACATGCAAATAAAGTTGTCTGAAAAAGAGAAGTACCCGTGCCTATTGGTATGACCTTGAGTGAGTCAGCTGACTGACTGCAGACTTGTCGCGGCTCTGTGCAGCTGCTGGCTGGCTGCGCGACCCGTAAGGCCCTGTGTAGTCATGAGCCCTCTGCACTCACGCCCGTGAGGTCTCATTTCCGAGGGGCTGGGAGATGCAAGAGAAGCTGGCCAGGGGAAGGACGTCACTTCCTGTGGTCATTCCACTGCCCACAGTTCACCTACTGCTTAGCATCTGCACAAATATAAATCCAACACTAAGTATGTATTTTATTTGTCTAACAAGTGCCATCTAAGTTGAGAGGGAAATGGGATGAAAATGGGAAGAACTGAGCTAGTGATGAGAGAACAGTTTTAAAAACTCCACTAGATAAAATCTTATAACTCCTTTTGGAAAACTGGTCACAAAAAATGGTGTTTTTTAGAACCACTTCCTATGTCAATTTTCTGTTCTCTATGGAAGAAACTAATATTTAAAGCCACACAGCTATACAGCTTTCACAAGGTCTACGGTAAATTACTTCAAATATTCTAATGACCAGCTGGTGCATCCTTTGAATACTTCTCTGTCCTTTATTAGAGCTATTTTGTTGTTTTCATCCCGTTATCATTTATACAAAGTCTGTAGTGATTAGACAAGAAAATATGAAATGGGCCATCAAGAAATATTTGTATATTAATCACAGTATGACTTCAACTCTGAGGTAGAATACCAAACTAAGAGCTAAATATCTTTATTAAATTGTAATTTCATCACACACCAAGCTTTTTGCTCATTAAAGTATATAGCTGACACAGAGAAAATAATTGAGCAATGGTATGCTTCACACTTTAAAATATCAATGAGTATCTTTAAATGAATTTTTTTAACCTCAGTGGTAGTTCCTGAATTTGAAACACTGATTTTCAAAGAATCGTCCTAAGATGCTTCTGGAGGATATGTAAGAAAATTGCTAGATAAGAAATAGCAGAAGAGGCTTCCAAATATCCAAGGAGGATAGCAGTGACCTGGTCAAGCTTTTAAAAGACTGGCCCATCACCATCCACAACAGGCAAACTATATGTATGCCTTTAAATGTAACTGCCATCACAAATGAGCAACAGTATGTACATGGGAACACAAGTCTACACAGTACGTACGTAGGAGCACAAGTCTACACAGGTGTTTAACACAGAGGTGTAGTATCATTTCTATATTAAGGATAACAGTAAGTTATATGCTAGACAGCATATTAAAAAGCAGAGACATTACTTTGCTGACAAAGGTCTGCCTATTCAAAGCTATGGTTTTTCCAGTAGTCACGTATGGATGTGAGAGTTGGACCATAAAGAAAGCTGAGTGCCAAAGAATGGATGCTTTTGAACTGTGGTGTTGGAGAAGACTCTTGAGGGCCCCTTGGACTGCAAGGAGATCCAACCAGTCCATTCTGAAGGAGATCAGTCCTGAATATTCACTGGAAGGACTGATGCTGAAGTTCCAACACTTTGGCCACCTGAGGTGAAGAGTCAACTCATTGGAAAAGACCCTGATGCTGGGAAAGACTGAAGGCAGGAGGAGAAGGGGACGACAGAGGATGAGATGGCTGGATGGCATCACCGACTCGATGGACACGAGTGTGAATAAACTCCGGGAGCTGGTGATGCACAGGGAGGCTGTGCTGCAGTCCATGGGGTTGCAGAGTCGGACACGACTGAGCGACTGAACTGAACTGAATGAAGTTCTACAGACAGTAAGGCTGACCGTATCCCAGGCAGAGACTACAGTAGTGAGTAAATAAACACGGTCCTCACCCTCGGGAAACTGTCTCTTGAGAGGATGGTAATGAACAAGGTCAGAGGGCGAGGACACAGATCATCCGGTTGATTAGGGACAGCCCCTCCGAGGAAGGTCTGTTTAGGGACAACCCAAAGGATGAGAAGTAAGCCAGCGGACAAGCAGAGGGACACGCGTTCTAGGCAGTGCCCTTCATGTTACGTCTCGTGGCTGAGACGCCACGAACATCCCGCTGGGATGCTTGCTGAGCAGGTGCACGTTGGCGCCTGGAGCTTCCCGTATGGGTTTGTACTGAGTGTGTTCTGGGTTTCAAAGTACATATTCAGTCACACATGCACTTCCAGAATCCTCTGTTGCATTTGGAGAACACTGGGATGAGTCAGTAAAGTGTGAGCTTTTAATCTATCAGGTGCCTTTGGGGGAGGAGGGGCAGCTGTAGAATTAACACTATTTCTTTTAAAAACGGGATGCTTTTAAATACCCGACATACAAAACCCTCAAAACTTAGGATTCCTTAAGGAAACAATTCAAACAGGGTAAATAAACAGAGGAAACACAACGACAGAACTCCCTCCGGAAGTTCTCAGTTGTAAGTTTCCCATGAACAACCCCTATTTTAGAATCGCTAAGAGTCTGATAATTTTACCTTTCCCTCCGGTGTTTTCTGTTGCTTTTTTTTGGCCGCTTTCTTAACAAGTTTTATAACGCCATTTTTAAAAAGATAAGAAAACTAGTCCCTGGGAGAGCTGTAAACAACGACGATGAGGGTGAAGAATTTACCCAGCACAGCCAGACTTTTCACAGCTAGAGAGTATCTGCTGGTAAATCTCACTTCACAAAAGACAAGTTATCACTCCATTCCAACTCTGCACCCGCTGCAACATTACTTACAGATCTGGGCTGCCTGAGAATCTCCGGTTATAATCACTGATATCCTGATGCAATGAGACAACATCCTGAGACTGGTCGTTTTCACCAAATACTGGTAGCAGTAAAGTCACCTGGATATTACAGGAAAGAAAAAAAAGTTGGCACACCTTTCCAGAGCATTAATGTTTTTCATCTTGTGTTAGTATTTAGTAAAATGAGATAAGCTTCTGAATTTAGATTTCGCTCATTTCTTTTAACAAAGGCCACACAGGAGAGGAAAATAAGTTATTGTCTCCTTATAATAAAATCCAATTCAAAATGTTGTTTGCACTCCTATAAAATAAAATGAATAATAGTTCAAAGACTTTTCAGTCCACACCAGGGAGCAAGTCAGTGGTTCTCTCTTTGGGCTAACGGATATTTGAAGATACGAGAATGATGAGAAAATACTCAGGAGCAAAGTGACATAAAAAATACATACTAATTATTTTGAAAGAGAAAAATTAGGGATTTCATCTTCAATTAAAAGCATGATTCCTTATCCTCACAGGCATCTGAATTCTCTTTGAATGCCACCAACTAAAATAGAGACATGAAGTTACTCCACTCATCTCTACTACGATCAAAAAGGTAATTCTTGACACTCTTGTATAAAGTACTACGTTTAACCCTGTTTCCTCTGTGGAGAGGTGAGGAGGATCACAAACGTCCCGGGGCTACATTTGGGTAATCTGAAGATGATGGAACCTCAAAAACAAGTACATTTAAAATGTAGGAGCTCCCAGAGAAATGGGAAGCGGTCAGGATAGATGTGGATTTCAATCATCTCGTGTGTTTCTGACCCTTCCTCAGCTCAGCTACAGAACCAGGACTTGAGTGCTCAGGTGCTTCCCAAGCAGCACAACACAGGAGCCACTGAGAGCGCAGCAGGCGAGAGGAACAGCAGCTGCAGCCGCTTGTTAACACAATGAATTCTTCACTCAACATGACTGAGCACCTGCTTTGGGCCGGGCTTCCCTGGTGGCCCAGACAGTGAAGAATCCACCTGTTATGCAGGAGACCTGCGTTTGATCCCTGGGTCAGGAAGATCCCCTGGAGAAGGGAATGGCAACCCACTCCAATATTCTTGCCTGGGAAATCCCATGGACGGAGGAGCTAGGTGGACTATAGTCCACGGGGCTGCAAAAAGTTGGACTCGACTGAGCAGCTAACACTTACTCTGCGCGAGGCACTGTGCTCAATGCTAGATACAAAAAAAATTGAAGACGTGGCCTTGCCCCTGGTACTCACAGTCCCCTAGACAGAAGGGGAGGCAGGCTCGAACCCAGTGGTCATAAACCACTGGGATAGGCTTTACAACGGTGCCAGAGGGCAAGGACCTCCTCTGTCTGGCTGTCTAGCACGCCTTGACTTGGGGCTTGCCCGAGGAACGTGGCTGGACCACTGGCGTGTCAAGTGTGCACGCCCAGGGGAAACATGTGAGCCTGGTGCAGTCACAGGCAGCAGCCTGCGTGCGATCTCCAGCGAAGCAGGTGGTCAGGGAGGCAGATGAAGGGGACTGCTTCCTCTGCAGTTGGGGAACCTATAAGCTATCATATTAAAAGAACTGTATCTCCACCTTCTAGCCTCTAGTCAATGAAGGTGTGGCCCAAAGGATGGGAATATACATCTGCCTTATGAAAAGCCACGTGGGCTGGCAGGAAGAGGGAACAGGTGCTGGAGCTAAGGCTTTGGTGCAGACCTTTGGCCTGGCCTCCGTGTTGCTGGCAGAGATGAGAGGTGTGCCGGCAGGGAAGCTTCCGCATTGACTGCCTTGTGAAATCAGCCGGAGAGGTGAGACCAAAAAATCACTTTTCTCCTAATCACATGACAGAAAGGGTGACCGAGGCAGAATCTGGAGAGGAAGAGGCAAGAAGGAAAGAAGAGAAAGCCTCGGACCTCTGTCTCTCTGACCAAGAAAGAAAGACGTGACTGAGGGGAGTGGATAAGCCAAATGACGGCTGAGAGGCACACACGTGTGTGTACGTATCTGTGTGTGTTACACAATACATTCTACATGGTTTTACTTATACAATGTCCAGAAATCAGGCAAAATGAAACAGTAATCTGGACGAGCATGCTGAGGCAATGAAACCATAAACTATCAGCATGGGCCAGTTGGGCTGGTCCAGATGAGGACTATTAGGGTCGTTACAACAGCAGCCTGACAGCCACATGGTGGTCACCTGCAGGAGGGAAAGGTGACGGGGGTGGGGCAGAGACTTGCACAAGGCCCTGCAGAGGCTTCTGGGGCCGCAGCCAGTCTTTGGTTCCTCATCAAGGCGGTGGTTACTCCGTTCAGTTCAGTTGCTCGGTCGTGTCCAACTCTTTGCAACTGCATGGACTGCAGCATGCCAGGCCTCCCTGTCCATCACCAACTCCCGGAGTTTACCCAGCCTCATGTCTTATCAAGTCGGTGATGCCATCCAACCATCTCATCCCCTTCTCCTGCCTTCAATCTTTCCCAGCCTCAGGGTCTTTTCCAATGAGTCAGTTCTTCATATCAGGTGGCCAAAGTACTGGAGTTTCAGTTTCAGCTTCAGCATCAGTCCTTCCAATGAATATTCAGGACTGATTTCCTTTAGGATGGACTGGCTGGATCTCCTTGCAGTCCAAGGGACTCTCAAGAGTCTTTTCCAACACCACAGTTCAAAAGCATCAATTCTTTGGTGCTCAGCTTTCTTTATGGTCCAACTCTCACATCCATACATGACCACTGGAAAAACCATAGCCTTGACTGGATGGACCTTTGTTGGCTACGCAGGTGTGGCTTTGTGGTAAGTCGGTGAGCTGTACTTCATTTTGTGCTTTTCTGTACGTCCATTAGAGCTGACAAAGAATTGTTGAAAACCTGCTGCTCCTTCCCTGGTTCTGTTCTGTGGTCTCTCTGGGTTGACGCCTTTCCCGTCTCAGTGTGGCTGCCAGAGTGAGCAGATGGAGGCGCTCAAGCCTGGCTTCTCGACTTGGAAGCTCTTTGTCCCGGTCCTAGGACTTCCATTTGCCCCGGAAGACCTCACACACGTTCAGGACTCAGTTTCAGGTGTGTATTTTCCATGAAAAATATAAAGGAAATTTTGAAAAAACCATGTACAATTGATAGAACATTCCACTTTGCTATATTTATTAATTTAAAAACAAAGAACTTTAGTTTCTCAGAGTTTTCAGTATTTTGCGTCTCCGGCGTGTCAAAGGAATGGAGACCATTTGGCGCATCTCATGGGTCCTAGCATTTCCGCCTTAAATATGTGTTTATAAAAGCTCACTGTCGTCCTCCTGATGTAGTTTCTGTATCAAGTAGGATGGTCTAATCTGTTCTGATAATGAAATGTGGCTGCTGTTGCCAAAAGAGACATTTTTTTTTAAAGTACTGTTCATTATTTAAACCTATCTGGATCCTTAGTACGGAAGGGTAGATTAAAAATAAAGTACAACCAAAAAACAGTTTTTTTCAAAAGAAGTCTACGTCAGGGATATTAGCTTAAGCTTGATCGCTATAGTTCAGTTAGTCCTTTGCTGGAATTACAGCAAAGACTTAGGATTTGGGGTGTGGGGTGGGAGACTCATTTACCAGTTTTTTTTTCTCACAACAACTAAAGGGACATCAAAAGGAATCTTCTTGGGGCATCTTACAGACATTTTTTAAAATAATGGAGAAACATAGAAGCTCTGGATAAATGAAGTCCTGTTGAAAATATAATAATTCAAGAGTGAGATACAGAAACTATATAATTGTGTCCGACTCTTTGTGAGCCCATGGACTATACAGTCCATAGAATTCGCCAGGCCAGAATACTGGAGTGGGTAGCTTTTCCCTTCTCCGGGGGATCTTCCCAACCCAGGGATCAAGCCCAGGTCTCCCGCACTGAAGGCAGATTCTTTACCAGATGAGACACCAGTGAAGCCCAAGAATACTGGAGTGGGTAGCTGATGCTTCCTCCAACAGATCTTCTCGACCCAGGAATTGAACTGGGGTCTCCTGCATTGCAGGTGGATTCTTTACCAGCTGAGACACCAGGGAAGCCCAATTTACAAAATGGACTTGTATAAATGATGTTTTCTGGACACCAACATTACCGTTTGTCTACAGATCGGACAACTGATGGCCCCAAGCCACGAACCGTATCGCCAGTATGCAACAATGCAGGTACCTAATGGAAAGAAAAGATCGATATTGATGTTGTTAAGTCCATATATCCTGAGAAAGTTTCATATATTTGAAATATTTTAACATCATCACCTACTTTAGAATGTTTTTTACTTCATCCAACCAACTCTTCAGGCAAATTCAAATCTAATAACAATTCCTAGCCACTGAAATATATTTTAATTTAAATTACAAGCTATGATACAGGCATTTTTACAATCAAAAGCAAGCATGAAGCCAGAAACTATAAAACTCTTAGAGGAAAACATAGGCAGAACACTCTGACATAAATCACAACAAGTCCTCTTTGACCCACCTCCTAGAGTAATGGAAATAAAAACAAACCAAGTGGACCTAATTAAACATAAAAGCTTTTGCACAACAAGAGGAAAAGAAAACCTTCAGAACAGGAGAAAATAATCGCAAACCAAGCAACTGATGATTACTCTACAAAACATACAAGGAGCTCATGCAGCTCAGTATCAGAAAAATGAACAACCCAATCCAAACATGGGCAGAAGATCTAAACAGACATTTCTCCAAAGAAACATATACAGATGGCCAACAAACACATGAAAAGACACTCAACAGCACTCACTATTAAGAGAAATGCAAATCAAAACTCCGGTGAGGTATCACCTCATACCAGTCAGAACGGTCATCATCAAAAACACTACAAACATTTAATACAGGTGAGGATGTGGGGGAAAGGGAACCCTCTTGCACTGTTGGTGGGAAGGTAAAAAAATAGGAATAAAACTACCATATGACCCAGCAATCCCACTGCTGGGCATATACCCTAGGGAAATCATAACTGAAAATAACACACGTACCCCCACGTTCAGAGCAGCACTATTTACAACGGCTAGGACATGGAATACACTACAAACATTTAATACAGGTGAGGATGTGGGGGAAAGGGAACCCTCTTGCACTGTTGGTGGGAAGGTAAAAAAATAGGAATAAAACTACCATATGACCCAGCAATCCCACTGCTGGGCATATACCCTAGGGAAATCATAACTGAAAATAACACACGTACCCCCACGTTCAGAGCAGCACTATTTACAACGGCTAGGACATGGAAGCAACTTAGATGTCATCAACAGAAGAATAGATAAAGCAGCTGTGGTATATATATATATATATATACACACACAATGGAATATTACATTTGAATCAGTTCTAATGAGGTGGATGAACCTAGAGCCTGTTATACATAGTGAAATAAGTATAAAAATAAAGACAAAGATCGTATATTAATGCATATATATGGAATCTAGAAAAATGGTACCGATGAACCTCCACCAGGGCAGAACAGAGATGAGATGTAGAGAAGAGACCCGTGGGCACGGCGTGGGAAGGATGGGCCAAATTGAGCCAGTAGCAACGACATATACTCAGCCTACGTTGTCAGCTCAATAGTGAGCTGAAAACTGCTGGAATCACAGAGGACCCAGCTTGGTGTTCTGTGCGGACCTCGAGGGGCGAGGGGCGTGGTGAGGGAAGGCCGGGAGGCTCAGAAGGGAGGAAATATACATAACTATGGCTGACTCATGCTGCTGAATAGCAGAAACCAATGTAACATTACGTTGTAAAGCAATTATCTTCAAATTTAAAAAAAACAAAGCAAGCATAAACTGCTTCAGTGCTATAAGGCTTAACAGAAATTATTGCACTTCTTATGCAAAATGAATAAAGTAACTGAACATGATTGTAAACATGATAACTGACAAATTGGTGTCAATTTTCCATTCCAAATTTGATGCATATGTTCTAAAAACACAAGTTCCATATTTTTAAAAGTTTAGAAAACCAAGCTGCTTAAGTAACAGTAATTAGGTAATATGAGTAAGGAACCAAAGGATACAAAGATTACATGCTTCCTGCCCAAAGACAGTTCATAATCCAGTTAAGTAATTGAGTCAGTTTTTATACTGGATGGATTGGACTTCTCTGCTTGAAGGTGTTGATGAGCAGTGAAACAGGTAAACACAGCCTAACGGGAGGATTTGGAGTCACAGACTCTAAAAAGTGGTGGTCACTGAGCTCCATGTATGCACTGAAGCTCGGACTAGTAACAAATGCAGAAGGGACATTTTCTAACGCTGGCTGATGCTTATGGAGCCAGTTTCCATTCCTCTCTGTGGGCCCCCGTTTCTCAGATTGTCCAGGTTCCACTGCGCGTCTGAACTAAGGGCTTCCCGGCTCCTGCTGCCTCCGGGGCCTTCTGTTTTCTTCCTCTCGCCTCAGCCACCCAGCTTAGGCCTCCGTGTTCCTTGTTCTGATTCTTTCAGATCAAACACACGTCCACAGTTCAGAGCGAGCACTGACAATCGGACTGAGGCTGCCAACGCGACGCACTGAATCAGTCGGAAGGTGGTTAAATCCTGAACTGCGTCCTGTTAACTTTCGGTGCAAAAGCAGTACAGAATTCGAACCCAACTTCGTGGGATCGCTAAGATTCAGTCTGGCAGAACACAGCAGCGGAGGATGCTCCAGGTTTTTACAATTCAAAAAGAGTACCAGCCGGAGGCAGAAACAGTGGTCCCTGAGGGGCCTGGTGAGCCAGCCAACGGCTCCAGCCACGGCTGGCCCACCTGGATGCTAGTGACTGTGGGGTAAACTGGCTCAACAATTTAAAGAGGAATTTAAACGCCAAACCGCCTGTATCTGGGATTTCCTTCTGCTCTCAGAGTGCTGTGTTAAATACTATTTACTAAATACTCTGAGGAATCTAATGTCATATGGAAACTACGAGAAAGCAAAGGATCATAAGCTGTGAGTATTACCACCATCGGTAACGACACCTCAGATCTATCTAGTACCTTTGCACCCAGAAAGTCCAGTGTGCTTTGACACATGTTGACTGATTTAATCTTATTTCCACCAATCGGAATGCAGGCGTCCTTGTTTGCACGTTATGTAACAGCTGCTTGACTACACTGGAAAACTATGGGCCAACTAATAAACACTCGGTTCACACACATGTGCTGGGATGCGCCTGATGCTTTTTCTTGCTTCCTCAATTTTTCCCCTCTTTAAACGGGAGATCAGGGACGTCCCTGTGGTCTAGAGGGTAAGATTTCACCTTCCAATGCAGACGGTGTGGGTTCAAACCCTGGTTGGGGGTGGAGGGGGGTTTGGCCACATACCTTGTGGCCAAAAAAAACCCAAAATGTACACAACAGGAGCAGTATTGTGACAAACTCAATCAAGACTTCAAAAATAGTCCACGTTAAAAAAAAAAATGTTAAAAGAAATAAGTAAAAGGGCGATCCACCTCAACTGGATAATGGGAGAGATGACTCAATGACCTGAAGTCAGGCCACCATCTCTCCGAGATCTCTGGAGAATTAAATACAATGATGTGGGTTACAAATACAAGGAAGGGGATGTGGGGGGCTGCTGGTATCCTTGGCTCTGTAAAGGCACAGAACTATAGTTCCACACACAGAGCTGAGCTGGAGTGCCCCTCACAAAACTCATACCAATATCCTTGAACTGCTATTCTAAGAAACATGTTCCTGTTTTCCGTGAAGTTGAATAACTAGGTGCTTTTTTTTTTTTTTAGCCTTTGGACCCACAGACAGTAAATAAATCTGTCCGACAAGTAGAGCAGTGTAACAGGAGGAGTCTGACCTATTACCTCAGACCCAGAGGTGAAAAACCAAGAGCACAGCACACCATCTTTCGGCTGCCCGGGTTACCTGCTCAGTGAATTGCCAGGGCCCGGCCTGGCAAACAGACTCCAACTAGCCAGCCAGACCTCCTGGATTTCCAGTGCCGGCCTGGGGTCTTGGGTGAGAGGACGGCTGGGGCCACGGCCAGACTCGGTGAGGGGCTCCAGCAGGTAAGGACCAGCGACCCGAGCTCCGAGCAGGGAGCAGCTGTTTTCTCTGATGGCCATTTAATTCCCCCTACCCCTCTGATCATGCTTTATTTTGCTGCTCACCAGCACTTCCAACAGATAACTAAGGATACACACAGAAATAGTGTTTTACAATTCGGTAGCTCCTTAAGGCTAAAACCTGAGGGAAGAGGCTGAAATTAACGGGTGAGGCCATAACGGGACTGGCAAGCACTGATGGAAGGAGCACGAGGTATAGAAAACCCTGCGTCACCTGGACAGGTTCCAAACTCTCTTTCATCCCCGACAGCATCAACAGGAACACGGTATACCTCAGAATTCTGAATCTCAGAGAAAAGACACCAAGGGGAGAGAGCAATACGCGGATCAACGTTCGCTACAGTTTTAATCAGTCTGGACGCGGAAACTGGGTACAGCCTGGGAGCAATCAGAATCCTATCCTGGTTCAAAGGGCAAGAGTCCCAATAAAAATCAGGTCTAGTGATAGCAGAAACCTTAAGTAGCGCGTTGCGGTATAAACCAGCGATCACGCAGAATTCAGCCCTGGCTTTGACGTTAGACCGGGTTTAAAACCAAGCTCTGTCCACCTGCAGCTGGGATGCCCTCTGCCAAACCTAAGCACAGTTGCACCTCGGTCTCCTTGTCTGTGGGCCTGGAGGAGACGTGGGTATGTTGTGTCCAGCACACAGCAGGCGTGGAATAACTGAACTTTCCCCATCTCCCGTGACCACAGCCAGCAAACAGCTACAGGACACCCCGCTGCTCTCGATGAACTCTTTCTGGAAGGTCGGGAAGAACACCCAGGGGTAGACAGAACCCGTCCCGATGGTCCCGTCTCGTTCCTCCACAAGCTCCAGGGTTCCCGAGCCTCTGGGGGTCACGCAGGAACTGAGGGAAGCACCTCTGCATTGACTCACAGTGAGAAAGGGGTAGCAGAGCTGAGGGAAGGTCTCGGGCAAGGTCCCTGAGACAAGACCCTTCCTGACCCTTTGGAAAGAAGTAACAAACGAAGACACCCGAAAGGTGATGAGAAAGGGCTTCAGCGACTCCCTCATGGTGCTGATATACTTACTATTCAAAGAAACACAGCGCTGTTTACTGGAGAGGTGAATAACTAGTATTTTTTTTTAAGCCCACGGACACTCAATAAAAGTGGCTGAAAAGAAGAGTAGAATCCCAGAAGCAATCCATCCTACTCATAAAAATACAGACGGTGGTGGAGAGAAAACTAGGACTCCCGCTCATGCGCACGCAGGTCTCGGCTAAACAGTCCCCTTCACCCAGAGGAGCAGCACCGTTTGCTCACCGCAAAAGAGATGCCCACAGTTGGTCTCCACGGGGAGGGAAGCTTGGTGTAAGCAGATCGGGCAGTACATGTCGGTGTAGAACTGCTGTCGGGCAGCGGCAGGTGCATCCTGGCGAGAAAAACGCGTGCACGTTGAGACACGACGCACACGGGCGTTGCAAAATCAGCTGCTTGCTCAAGCACAGGTGAGGATACAGTCAGGACTGCGTAATCCTCGAAATCTCCGACGGGCACTCGGTTCAAGCCTTACAGGTCTGATAAACTCAGGAGCCTCCGCTGCTGTTCCCCTTACCCTGCACGGGCTCTGCCTTTCTTCCTGAACACAGTCTAAAGATGAACGCCTGGACTAACCCTGGACCTACTCCATTAGAAAGTGTTCAGTTATTGTGAATTGCTCTGCAGGCTGAGCTGAAGCCTTCATTCGGTGAAGAATCTGGTAGGCCAAGCGACTCTCCAAGTGTTCACTTTCTTCTGTTTCTAACATCCTTTTTCACTCACACATACCTGGCCGTGTTCCAGGTTTGGAGATTAAATGACATAGTTATATGTGAAATCACTTTGTAAATTATAAAACGCCATCCCTGCGTGAATTACTGATAACAAGAGCTCCGGAACACAATACTATGGATATGTTTACACTATTTCTGTGTCAATGGTTTTAAAATCTATGAAGCAAGAATTCTTGTCCATTTAGTTCATGAATGAATTTCCAATGCCTGGAACAATATCTGGCATATGGTAGATGGTTAATAAATAAGAGATACATGGATATATCATAAAAACTCTCTTTGGAATTAAAGTTGGATTGGTGGGTAGGCAATCAATGTTTAATTTTTTTTTTTTATGTTCACTATCTCAGGTGAAGGTGTGCTGTCCTTTAGTCACTTCAGTGGTGTCTGACTCTTTGCGACCCTATGGATGGTAGCCCAGCAGCCTCCTCTGTCCATGGGATTCTCCAGGCAAGAATACTGGAATGGGCTGCCATGACCTCCTCCAGGGGATCTTCCCGACCCAGGGATCAAACCCGCGTCTCTTAACAACCCCTGCACTGCCAGGTGGCTTCTTTATCACTAATGCCACCTGGGAAGCCCCATGAAGGTGTATAAAATCCTACTTAACCCAGCCTTCATGAAATATATTTCTGGTTCCTGGTGAGTCCATACAGCTAAAAACAAAGACGAGGCAGAGGACCCTAGCTAGTTTTGTTCATTTTGACCAGAAAAAGAAAAAAAAAAAAAAAAAAGGAAAAAACCCACCTGTTACATTTATTTGAAGGTCTTAGGGGAAGGTATTTTAGAAAGAGTAGTTTTTTCACCACATTTCATTAAAGTCAATGAGACAGTGATTTTTTTTTCCTTATCAGTTAAATAGGAAACTGCTGTCTTTTAAAGCAAGTTAAAATTAGCACATGAAAATATCTTAAATTAGATTAAGGCTAATCATTTGCCTAATCTGAAAATGTACAATCAATAGGATAAGCAAAGGTAACTCCAGTAGGAGAGAAGCCCATGCTTCTGTGGAAGGAATTTACTGATATTTCATCACTATTTCTTCCGCAAAAGGAGTAAGACTATGCCCTCCCCTCACAAACACACGGACCTGTGTCACGACAGTACCTGTTCTGTTTGAAGCTGTTCCCGAAGCACCCTCACTAGCTCTTGGTTTTCTGGGTGAATATTTTGATGTGCATTTCTGTTGAAGAAAAACATAGTAAGGTTTCAATATAAAATACTGCCTGATGAATCAGTTTTCCTTCTCAATCTAACTTTTGACCTGACTTCTGATAACGTGAGAAGTAGAGGTGACGGCCAACACCGGTACTCCAGCCGAGGGACTGAACGTTCCAGGCCATTCAGAGCGCACTGATCAGGTTTAACTAGCAAATGATGAAACCCACAGGCCTAGTGCCTTGGGGACTGAATGTAATTGCAGACTTACACGTCATATAGAGAACAATTAACATGTTTACTTTTTCTGTAAAATGTCTCGTATTATTATGCAAGACACATCTTTTCCATATCTAATCAGGTCTTTCGCCCAACTTTTCACCCATAAAGACACAGGGGACAGAAAAAAACCCAAACCAAAATGTATGATGTAGAAAAGCCCAAACCTATCATACCACTAATATCTTAAAACATTAACAAGATGTGGATGGACCTAGAGTGTGTCATACAGAGTGAAGGCAGAAAGAGAGACACAAATACTGCGTATTAACGTCTATATGTGACATCTAGAAAAATGGCACAAAAGGGACAGAGACGCAGACGCAGTGAACGGACTTGTGGGCACAGCGGGGGAGGGAGAGGGTGGCGTGAATTCAGAGAGTAGCGCTGCCATCTACACACCGCCATGTGCAGACAGACAGCTAGAGGGGACCTGCTGAAGCGCACAGGGGGCTCAGGCTGCGCTCTGCTCTGCGATGGCCTAGAGGCCTGGGATTAATGCATATATACGGCTGATCGTAACACTGTACAACAGAAACTAACACACTGTAAGCAATTATACGCCAATTAAAAAGGATAAAAGGTAAGATGTTAGTGGCTGATACAAAAGGACAAGACACGAGAGGACTGAAAATCAGAAGAAGCGCTAGTTAAGGTTGCAGGGTGGGAAACACAGATTTACATCTGAATTGGTTTAATTTCATTTGGCTGTAGCAGTTTTTTCTAAACCTAAATCTCTTTTGGCAGTATTTCAAGTCCACTCACCATCGGTGTTAATCTATAGAAGGACCTTTACTCTTTGGCTGAATCAATATTCCCCAGCACCCAGAACTCCAAATCAGCATTTCAATGGAATAAGAAAAATTACAGCTATCCATCCTATGGTTATTTAATTTTTAGTAAAACATTTAAATTTTAGAAAAGAAAGCTGAAAAAATATAACCATTATTTCAGAGATGACAAGCAATTTAAAGTCAAATATCTAATCAGAAGCTTGACATCAATGTAATGAAACTGCTTGAACTCTGTTTAAACATCTTAAATTTTGGTGGATTATTTATTTTTAAATGTTATGTTCTTATGATTGAATGAATGAATCAGTCAAAGAAAGCTACTCTGTGGGAAAAACAACCTATCTGGGAACAGGCTAGGAACTGTCTCATTTATACACCAGTATGGGCTTCCCTGACGGCCCAGGTGATAAAGAATCTGCCTGCAATGCAAGAAACCCAGGTTGGATCCCTAGGTTTGGACTTCTTGCCTGGAGAATCCCACGGACAGAGGAGCCTGGTGGGCTACAGTCCATGGGGTTGCAAAGAGTTAAACATGACTGAGCAACTAACATTTTCACTTTTTCAAACACACAGCTAACTGGAAATTCTTGACTCTTTGACATTGCAGAACCATTCATTTCCTTTCACTGAAAAAGTCATGAGTTTCAGAGTGTGTATATATATATATTTATTATATATGCTATGCTAAGCTGCTTCAGTCATGTCCAACTCTGTGTGACCCTATAGACAGCAGCCCACTAGGCTCCCCCGTCCCTGGGATCCTCCAGGCAAGAACACTGGAGTGGGTTGCCATTTCCTTCTCCAATGCAGGAAAGTGAAAAGTGAAAGTGAAGTCACTCAGTCATGTCCCACTCTTAGCAACCCCATGGACTGCAACTTACCAGGCTCCTCTGTCCATCGGATTTTCCAGGCAAGAGTACTGGAGTGGGGTGCCATTGCCTTCTCCGTTATTTTATATTATATATATTTATATATTATATATATTTATTATATAAAAACATATAGTACAAATAAATACAAATGTGATTATTATATATAAATATATATATATATATAAAACCCATATTTCTTTTACTTTCTTTCCATAAAAGATATTGAAATTCTTTAATCTGATAGAATATTAGGAAGTCAAGGTGCAGTCAAAGAACAAGAAAAAACAGCCCAAGATTCTGATCGTGGTGTGAGTTCAGGTAACTAAATGTGACCGGCAACTTTGGGTACAGAACCAAAAATCCAGAAAATGGGATAATCAAGATAGACTGAGAGCTAGATTAGAAAATCTGGAACATACTGTGGGAGAGAAAACTGCAGGTTAGTCATTTGTCACCTGCGCTACAGCCCATGACGCCAAGCCTAGAGTTCACACCTGGCCCACCTTCCCCAGGTGATGTGAATCAGCCAACCTGGGGCTTCTGGGGCAGCACCAAGGAGGTGGTCTGCAATGGTAAGACCCTTACCATTTCCTTCCCCCAGAAGAAGTAGTCCTGGCCTGAAATAACCCCTACTTTTGCAAATAACTTCCTTGCCCACCCTCCTCCTGCCTATGAAACCTTTCCATTTCATACAGCTCTTCCGGGCACCTCTCTACTTGCTGGCCAGGAGGCTGCCCGATTCATGAATGGCTTAGTAAAGCCAACTAGATCTTCAAATGAACTGGCTGGATTTTTGTTCTTTAATACTGTGATCACCTCAGCAATGAGAAAATGATTGCATTTGACACAAAGAAGGTCTACACTGAGATGCCCAGTGAGTGGCTCTACGATGGAATAGAGGAACACCTGCTGTTGTATCTATCAACGATTTATGGTCCTTCTAGGTTCTTTGAAAGGAGAAACCAAAACTGTCAAACTACTTAAGTTACACACAGCCCTGGAAAGGAGCCAGGAACCTCTCAGGTGAGGAAAGCAACGATACCCAAAGCCTGGGTCAGGAAACGAAACTGGAACCAAAGTGTACTGACACGCAAGCATGGGTTAAGCTGCACACCAGACCCTCGTCACTGGCTTCTGGTCCGTCAACATCTGGCAGCTACTATTAGTGGCTCAAGAAGGAAGAACAAATAGAAAATATTTTTAAAGAAATTAATTAAACTACAAAGCACTGCTGAGAAATATTAAAGAAGACGCCCCATGTTCACAGGCCGGAAGACAACGCTGTTAAGATGTCAATACTATCCGAAGGGATCAAGCTACAGATTCAGTGCCACCCCTATCAAAATCCCAACAGCATTCTTGGCAGAGATAGAAAAACGCATCCTGAAATTTACACGGTCTCTCCAGGGACTCCAAAAGAGCCAAAATAATCTTGAAAGAGAGGAAAGAAGCTGTAAGACACTTCCTGATTTCAAAACTTGCTGCAAAGTTATAGTAAAAACAATGGGGTACTGGTAACAAGAACAAATGTATAAACCAAGGGAGCGGACCACAGAGACCAGAGAGAAACGCTTAGATATATACAGTTCATTGGCTTTTGACAAGGATGCTGAGGCCCCTTAGTGGAGTAAGGAAAGCCTTTGCGGCAAAAGATGTTGGAAAAACTGGATATTCACATGCAAAAGAATGAATTTGGATCCTTACCTCTTATATACCAAAAAAAAACCCCACTGGAAATCCATAGGCAAAAGAATGAATGTGGACCCTTACCTCATATCGTATACAAAAATTAACTCAAAATGCATCTAGCACCTAAATTTACGAGGTAAAACTATAAACATCTTAGAAAAAAACATAGATGGAAATCTCTGTGACCTTCAACTTAACAATGACTTCTTAACCATGACACCAAAACACAGGCAACAAAAGAGAGAGAGAAAAAAAGATAAGTTGGACTTCATCAAAATTTTAAAAATCTTGCGCATCTAGGAACACCATCAAGAGGATAAAAGCGAGGCTTCCCTGGTGGCTCGGTGGTAAAGAATCCTCCTGCCGGTACAGGAGACATGGGTTCAATCCCTGATCTGGGAAGATGCCACACGCCTCGGAGCACCTAAGTCCACACACCACAACTACTGAGCCCGCAGCCCTGAGCCGGGGGCAGAAACCACTGAGGCCCTGACGCCCTGGAGCCCAGGCTCCACGAGAAGCCCGAGCCCTCAAACTAGAGAGGAGCCCTCACTCTCCACAGTAGAGGAAGCCCACGCGCCCCGCGACAAAGACCTGACACAGCAAATCAAACAAATACGGTAAACCAAGGGGAAGAGGAAGGAAAAAGAGGCCAGAAGCACAACCAACAGAACGAAACAGCGTACTAATAAGTCACATATTTGATAAGTGATTGGGACGGAATATACAAAGAACTCCTGACTCAAACACCAAACGGCCAACGACCTAACTCAAATATGCACGGAGGACGGGAATAAACATTTCTCTAAAGGAGATACACAAATCACCACTAAGCACATGAAATGATGTCCGACAACATTAGTCGTTAGTGAAATGCAAACCCAAACCACAATGAGATACCAATTCACATCCACGAGGAGGACTATCCAAAAAACAGAAAGTATCAACTGCTGGCCAGGATGCGGGGGTATTGGGGCGGCCGTGCATCGCTGCGGGGAATCTAAGACGCGGCAGTTGCTGTGAAAAGCAGATTAAATGTTCCCAAAAGGTTAAATACCGTGTTACTGTATGGTCCAGCAATTCCAGTCAAAAGCAGGGACTCAAAGACCTTCTTGTAGCCCCTCGTTCAGAGCGCCATTCACAACAGCCAGAAGGTGGAAACAACCTAAATGTCCATCAACAGATGAATATAGTATACACATCCCATAGAATACTATTTGGGATAAAAAAGGAATAAAATTCTGGTGGATGATACAACATAGATGAACCTAGAATGCATTACACTAAGAGAAATAAGCCAGACACAAAAGGACAAAATACGGTCCAATTCCTGTTCATGAGGTATGTACATTAGCCTGATATCTTGAGATGGAAGGTGGAATAAAGGTTACCAGGGACTGCGAGAGGAAGAATAGGGAGCTATTATTTAACTGGGAGAGTTTCCGTTTCGAACGGTGAGAAAGTTCTAGATATAGTGGTGATGGTCACACAGCACGGTGAATGTTCTGAATGCCAACGAGTACTTAAATGATGACTTTTACGTTACAGGTATTTCACCACAATGTGAAGAAAGAATGAATCATAATGACTAAAACCATCAAGAAATTACAGAAAACAGATAGAAGTTTCCTTTGTTTGACTCTTATTGCTATGCCTGCTGCCTCTCCTCCAACTTATTGACGACTCCAGTTGGAAGGGACAGGATTACAGCTGCAAACTGAATTTGAATCTGAAGCGCCAGACAGCACCTTAAACTGCCCTCCCTACCCACCCACATCCAATTGTGTGACAGATTCAATACAGCATCCGTGCACTGGGAGAGCACCTTATTTGAAAGGTTGTATCTTAAGCTGAAACTTCGGCATTCATGCCCACCTGCTGGCGCCTATAATATTAAGTACACACACTGCTCTCTGGCCTGGTCCCTGGCACAGACCTCCAGAAACACCTGCAAATCCCTAAGTGAGAAGTACTCTAGGAGCACCCTGTACTCTATAATATTTGGTTCCTGACCTGGTCCCTCACACAGAGCTCCTGAAACCCTTGTAAATTCCTGGGTGACAGAGTATCTTTTGTTCTCAGCAGGTGACTCCGGGTGGGCACCCGGATGAGGGCTGGTCACCAGAACAACAAGGACAGGATTAGAAGGTCGGAATTTTCAGTGTCCCCCACCCCCTGACTCCTGGCCCCATTTTCCAGAAGGAGGAGAGGGCCCAGAAACAGAGTTAATAACTGATCACGTTTACATGAAGACACCTCCATAAAATCCCTGGAGAGCTTCATGCAGGTGAACACGTCCACCCCGGGAGAGGGGTGACCCCACAGGGACAGAGGCTCCTGTACTCAGGGCCCCCCAGGCCTTGCCCAGAGCACCTGGTCCCCTGTCTGTGTATCTGCATCCTTCCTCACACCCCTTAATACACTGGTAAGCCCACTGCTTCCCCGACTTCCGTGAGCTCTGGCAAGTTAATCGAACCTGAGGCGGAGGTTACGAGAGCCTCCAATTTCTGGTGGAGAAGCTGGGGACAGAAATCAGACAGAGGCTGTGGGTAACCTGGGGCCTATTACTGGCTGTTGGCATCTGCAGTGTGGTGGGACGGAGCCCCTGACCTGTGCGACGATCTGACAGCGTCTCCAGGCAGACAGGGTCAGAACCGAGTTAAACTGTGGGACGCCCAGATGGTGTCAAGAAGAACTGCTTGGCAGGGGAAAAGCCACATACATTTGGTGACCGGAAGTAGAGAGTTCTGTATAAGAACGAAGGAGACGCACAAGACAGAAATAGGAGGAACAGGTCCCCTCAGTGCAGAAGCAGGAAATGTCCACAGCTCTTTCCTGGACGCCCTAGTGCAGCCCATGAAGCTACACAGAGTAAACCTTTCTCTTCAATAAAACACACCCTCGCCATATTTAAAGCTTGTGCATCCTACAGTTTTTCCCCAAGTGAGATATCCCCAGTTCTTTTGGGCATTTTTATATGGTTTGTTTCCGTAGCTTTGCCCATTTTGATAATCTCCCCTGAATCTTTGCCAGTTTAAAATGCTTGACCCAAGCTGAATATAATCTATATGCGAACTTTATCTGATTATTCCAACTAACACACTCTAATGCTGGTAAGCTTTTGGCATCTACAATATACAATTGCCTTACTAATAGAAAATTTTTATTTGGGGTTTCCCATCACTGAGGCCTGTGAGGAAAAAACTTTTACTTACAAGTAATAATTATCCCTAGTAGAGAAATTAGAGAAATAAAACTATTTTTCAATAAAATTAATTTATAAAAATCCGTCTTAAAAACAAAATGGGCTACCTGACCTATGGTTTTGTGAGGTGTCTTTCACTTAATTCTCTCAACAATTTATCATGCTGCTGCCGCTAAGTCACTTCAGTCGTGTCCAACTCTGTGTGACCCCAGAGACAGCAGCCCACCAGGCTCCCCTGTCCCTGGGATTCTCCAGGCAAGAACACTGGAGTGGGTTGCCATTTCCTTCTCCAATGCATGAAAGTGAAAAGTGAAAGTGAAGTCACTCAGTCCTGTCCCACTGAGCGACCCCACAGACTGCAGCCTACCAGGCTCCTCCGTCTACGGGATTTTCCAGGCAAGAGTACTGGAGTGGGGTGCCGCTGCCTTCTCCTCAACAATTTACCATGGATACTTTCAAATGACGATATATTCGTATCTATACCCCACTCTTAATAGGTAAGGAACAAATTCTTTTGGAATCTACCTAGCCACAACTCATTTTAAAAGCAGCTTTATTGAGATATAATTAATCACCACAGTCTTAGAATATTTTCCTCACTTCAAAAAGAAACATTCAGCTATCACTCCCTATACCTCCACCTTCCACTCTAGTCCCTCTAGCACGAATCTGCTTGATTCATGAATCTGCTTTCTGTCTCTACAGATTTTCCTACTGTGGACATACAAACAGACTCCAACACACGGCCTTTTGTGTCTGGCTTATGTGACTTAGCGCAGTGTTTTCAAGTTCCCTCCATAAGGCAGCATGCAAACATCAGTGTGCCATTTCTTTTCATAGCTGAACCGTATTCCTTTGCATGGACCCACCACACCTTGTTTATCCATTTTCCTGCTGATGGATCCAGTCATCTGTTCCCACCTTTTGGACATCACCAACAGTCCTGCTGTGAACCTTCCTGTAGCACTGTTGCATGGAGATATGCTCTGACTTCTCACTGTACTCATGCAGGGGGGTGAAACTGCTAGGACACGTGGCGACACTGTGCTGAGTCATTTCAGGAGCTGATGGCTTTCCCAAGTGCCTGCGCTACCGGTGTACGACGGTTCCAATGCCCCCACATCTCCAACAGTCATTATTATTTGACTTTTTGAATCCAGCCATCCCAGTGAAGTGGGTGTGAAGCTGTATCTCACTGTGGTTTCGTTTGCATTTCCCTGCACGACTCACAATGTCAGGCATGTGTTTACATACTTGTTGGCCGTTTGTACATCTTTGGAGGAATGCCTATTCTGATCCTTTGCCCATTTATTAACTGTGTTATTTGTCTTTTTGTTACCGAGTTTTGAGTTCTCTACATATTCAGACATAAGGGCCTATATCTGAAATATTTCAGATCAGACATGTGATCTGAAATATTTTCTCCAGTTCAGTGAACTGACTTTTCATTTTCTTGATGACGGTCTCTGAAGCAAAAAAAAGCTGTTACTTTTGATGAATTCCAATTTATCTATTTTCTTTTGTTGATCATGCTTATGGCATCATATCTAAGAATCTCCATGGTTTACTCCTAGAGTTTTATAGTTTTAGCTCTTACATTTAAATCTTTGATCCATCTTGAGTTAATTTTTGTAACGATATAGTCAACTTTGTTCTTTTGCATGTAGGTAACTTTGCCAACAAAAGTCCATCTAGTCAAGGCTATGGTTTTTCCAGTAGTCATGTATGGATGTGAGAGTTGGACTGTGAAGAAAGCTGAGCTCCGAAGAATGGATGCTTTTGAACTGTGGTGTTGGAGAAGACTTGAGAGTCCCTTGGACTGCAAGGAGATCCAACCAGGCCATTCTAAAGAAGATCATTCCTGAGTGTTCTTTGGAAGGAATGATGCAAAAGCTGAAACTCAGTACTTTGGCCACCTCATGCAAAGAGTTGACTCACTGGAAAAGACCCCGATGCTGGGAGGGACTGGGGATGACAGAGGATGAGATGGCTGGATGGCATCACTGACTTGATGGACGTGAATGAACTCTGGGAGTTGGTGATGGACAGGGAGGCCTGGTGTGCTGCAATTCATGGTGTGGCAAAAAGCTGGACACGACTGAGCGACCGAACTGAACCTTGTCCCAACATCATCTGTTGAACTCTTTCCCTACTGAAAGGTGTGGGTGTCACTGCCAAAAACCAGCCTACCACAGAGGTACAGGATGACCCATTGTTGAATCTTGATTCTGTTTTATCAATGTATCAGCTGTCCTTCTCAATGAACGATCTAATAAACACGCTTCTGTTTTCTTTTCAACCCACTTGCTAACAGAGATGAGTAGAACAAGCTCAAAGGACAGAGCCCTACAAAAATTCAGTGTCCTTTTTTGGTTTACATTAAAACATTAGTCAGTACTCCTGGGAATGACCTGTCAATCAGTTATAAACTCAGCAGATAGTAAATCTGCTATCATCTGGTCATCTTTTCCCCACTATGCCCACAAGTGCATCACCAAGTACCGTGTAAGTATTCTACTGAAACCAACATAATGTCACCCTAACTCAGAAATTAACCATGCAGAAGTAAAAGAGAATGCTCACACCCTGTTCAATAATCCTTTCTTAATTTTTGTAAGAAATGAAAAGATCTGTAGTTTTTGGAATTAATCTCTTTTCTATTTTATACTTTTTTGCTCATTTCTGTTTTCAGTGATACATATGAAATTAACCTCTATTTGTCAGTATTTACATTTCTAGTATATTACCTTGTCTCTTGTACTGGCATATAGATTTCTGAGATCTTTAAGTATTATTCCTGATTCTACAACAGTAACTTTAATTCTAATCTTAAGTCCCTCTACACTGTCCAAGGTTATTTTTTGGCCCCAGGTTTTTTCACTTAAACATGAAAATGTATTTGTGCCTATTATATCAGCTGCAAGTTGATGGACTCAATTATGAAAATTACATGTTAAAACTGTGACAGAACAGAAAACATTGACATTTCATTCAAAATATGGATGACAAATTTAAGTGTTTTCTGACTGGAAAACGTTGATGACAGGAAAATAAAATACATATTCACAGTCACTGAGGTCTAGTACTTCCTTTTCACATTAAGTATTAAACATTACTAGGCACAGTCAGAAAGTCAGTTGCCCTTGGAAATATGCATTACTTCGATTCTTTTGTCCTTTAGTCTCACCTGAAAAGTGCATATACCAGGGTAGCAATCAAAGCGAAACTGACCACAACCGCCGCAAGTACTTGGTCACTTACTCCTTCTATGACTGAATCATCATCCAGTTTCAAACTTTGAACTTCACCTTGATATGTGGCCATTCCAGGTCTAAAAGGCAAAGAAACACGACGAAGATTACAAACAGTACAGTGAAAATGAAATATATCCATTAAAAACAACACAATTGTAGCTGACCTCTGACACAGTTATTTTTAGTGCCCACTTGCAGTAGGCTGCATTAGAGGATAACTCCAGCAATGAGGGTTGTTTTTTTTTTTTTTTTTTAATTATTAAAGAATAGGACTTCTCTACTGGTCTACTGGTTAAAAATCCGCCTGCCAATGCAGGGGAGATAGAGGTCCGATCTTTGATCTGGGAAGATCCCACCGGTCGCAGGGCAACTAAGTCCGCTGAGCCACAGCTACTGAGCCCGTGAGCCTAGGGCCTGTGCTCTGCAACGAGAGAGGAGCCCCCACTTGCTGCAATCAGAGAAAGCCCGCACGCAGCACAGACAAAAAATAAAACTGTTAAGGAAGAAGAGACTCCTCATGCCTAGAGGCTCCTTGCTTACTCCTGCAGACCACATGCATTCCCCAAGTAGATCACACCCCATCCTCTCCCTCACAGCACTCAATGTGCATCATGGAATGTGCCATGCACGGACAGGGGAGGAAAGAGAGTTTGCTTCTGCAAACATTCCTGCATCACCTGGCATGCTGTCCTGTACACAGTGGGACCTAACGAACAGGAGCGACTTAACTTACTTACGGTGTTAGTAACTTGAAAAGTTAAAAGGCCGTAGAACATATGACCTTTTATAGCTATCCTGAGACTGCTTGAATTAATACAAATTCTGGTGCTTGGAAAACTATTGGTCTCACCTGGGACTAAGCTCAGCTTATGGTTCAGAATTCTGTGAACTGCTTGGAAGTCAGAATGACTCTCAGGTTGAATTTCCTTATGAGGAGACAAGGGAACATATGAAAGGGTCCTTCCCAGTTGAGAAAGTTATCACTCAACTGGAGGAAAATAATACCTGATTTCTGTAAGTATGAGGGAAATTAGCCAGACCACATCAGAGTCCAAATATCACAGGTAATTCCTGTTTCTTTCAGATGACAAACTGAAGTTATTTAAAATCTTATAAGACATCTAAAGGGAAATAAAGGCAATAAATAATGACATATATACAATTTTTTAGAAATAAAACCCTCTATTTGTATAATGTACTGCCCTGAAAATACCTTTTATTCAATGTCACCGTTAATCAGGTGAGTTTCTGTTAAAAGGAAACTTTGAGTGTGAAAGTCTTAACACTTTAGAAAAGGACCTGAAAAACTAGTAAGAAAATGAATGACCTCTCATGGAAACTTAAGCAAACAAATAGATCAAAGACAGTTTTCATCGGCTTTACACATAGTAATGGCCTGATGCATCAGGAATTTCTAATGACAGGTTTTGAGTATCCTTAATGAAAGCACACACCAGGAACTCAGAGAGGGAGTTTCCACCTCAGGATTTTATTCAAAAGAACACTCAGATAAACAGCCAACTGAAGAAAACAGCCTCCAACAATCTTGGGGTGGGCCATGCGGACAATTTAGATCTTTATTATGGTCAGGTTGCCTCTATCTAAACTGAGATGCTGGGCCGGGTCAGAAGTCTTAAGGGCAGTGAGGATGACTTGCATCTGCTCAGCGATAAGCAAATGTCATCCCTCGTCAAGATTCCCAGTCTCTAATTACTCAATCAGGTTGCGAGGCTTCTCTCATATGCTGTACATGTACAGAGTTTATTCCTTTGTACTTATATATGGGTTGCATTTGTTTCTGTGTTCTTCCAGGTGTACTCAGTGATAATGTGACTAAATTCTACTGTATAAACTATACGTATATATTTATGTGTATATATACACACACACTATATATTCCTTTTTTATTGGAGTATGCTGCTTTATAATGCTGTCAGTTTCTGCTGTACAATAATGTGACTCAGCTATAAGTATACATACCCCCTCCCTCTTTCCCTCTTGAGCCTCCCTACCCCCAACCCCCATCCCCTTCCCCCTCCTCTAGGTCATCACAAAGCCCCGGGATCAGCTGTGCTCTACAGCAGGTCTGCCACTAGCTGTTTTACACACGGCAGCGTATGTATGTCGAGCCCAATCTCCCAACTCTCCCACCCTTCCCTATACCTGCATCGCTCGGCTGTACCCCTGAAACTAACGAGTCCTTGCAAATCAACTACAGTTCAATAAAAAACGTATATCTATGCACACACTCTACTGAATAAATTCATGACTTCTACCAATGACACCCCTAAGATACTGCTTTCTTCCTATTTCCGAGAGCTCAGAGCCCCAGGATACTTTGAGTGTTGCAGGATTCGGTAATGTTACTTGCATCATCTTATGGCAAAAGTGTCCAGTGTTGTGGAAACGAAGAGTCACTTTTTATTTCCACAAATTCTAGTGTCGCTGAAGAAGGTGCCTGGGCGGAGCGACGGTGGGAAGGGCAGAGACAGCTGGGAAGTCTCACAGAGGAACCTGCGGTCCTGTTGGCTGCCTTTCCTTGCCATGTGGAAACCCCAGCCCTCGCACGGACAACTGCTGACGGTGCCTGATTGGCTTGTTGGGGGTTTCAATAGGTTAACTTCCGCCAGCAGTCTCTCATCATCAAAGTCAAAAAAGGACCGGTAGGAGTTAATGGCTCAGAAATGAGGTATTGATACCACCACTTCAGTTTGGAAAGAGGCCCATCTAAGACTACAGGGGATAAACAATAAAAAGAAATAAAATCATCTACTTGAAGAGATGACTTGAAATTGAGTTCCAATGTCAACCTGAACTCTAGTCCTCCAGGTTCTACTGGCCCAAGACAGAACGGTGCTGCTGACTGTAAGCAAGGGCGCGGGTTCTCAGTTCAAGCCCAGGCACCGTGGTTGTTGTGGAAACGAAGAGTCACTTTTTATTTCCACAAATTCTAGTGTCGCTGAAGAAGGTGCCTGGGCGGAGCGACGGTGGGAAGGGCAGAGACAGCTGGGAAGTCTCACAGAGGAACCTGCGGTCCTGTTGGCTGCCTTTCCTTGCCATGTGGAAACCCCAGCCCTCGCACGGACAACTGCTGACGGTGCCTGATTGGCTTGTTGGGGGTTTCAATAGGTTAACTTCCGCCAGCAGTCTCTCATCATCAAAGTCAAAAAAGGACCGGTAGGAGTTAATGGCTCAGAAATGAGGTATTGATACCACCACTTCAGTTTGGAAAGAGGCCCATCTAAGACTACAGGGGATAAACAATAAAAAGAAATAAAATCATCTACTTGAAGAGATGACTTGAAATTGAGTTCCAATGTCAACCTGAACTCTAGTCCTCCAGGTTCTACTGGCCCAAGACAGAACGGTGCTGCTGACTGTAAGCAAGGGCGCGGGTTGTCAGTTCAAGCCCAGGCACCGTGGGGAAGCCTGGAGGCCCAGAGTTCGGCTCAGATTCTGCTGTCACTTAAATCTCTCAGGACCGCTCATTTTCTGCAAAAGGAAAAGGCTGGGATTTGAGGAGTTCTTAATTTCCTTTTACCACCACATTTCTCTGATTCAGAGTTTTTTGGAATTAAAAAAAAAGTCAATAAGAGGCAGGAAAGGTAAATAGCAAAGGTTAAAATGCTTGTACAAGTGGGCAGCTGGCTGGGGAGAGCCAGATTCATATCTTTCCCAGGATAAAATGCTACACACTGAATTCTTTTCCAGGATGTATTACTTTAATAATAAACACAAAGGCCAGGCCTGCTTCCTCCCTTCAGGGATGAAAGTTAGGCTTCAGTGCGCAAAGATTTAAGACGTCTACTTAGAGATTGCTGGTTTCCAGGAGATGGGCAGCTTCTGAAGACCTCAGTAACAGGCACTACAGGGCCTCACACTAAATGCACTAAACGCACCACTTGCTTGAAACCCCAAGGAAAGGGTATGAAATTTATAAAACATGGTATCTCATCTATTTCATAGGATCCTGTTACATGAAAACATGTGATTAGTACCCTGTCTTTAACTATTTGAGATTTACAGAAACAAAACACATCGATTTTGGGAATGGTGTATGGTTTCCGCACTGGCTTCATTACTGCTTAGCTGGCCAAGTCTTATCGAGTAGCTTAATATATTGAAGAAGAACGAGTTTTGCAGTCAGACAACTGCGTACTCGTGCAAAATCTGGGTCTCCGCTCCCTCGTAAGTAAAATACATAAAATTAACCAACTATGTTGAACTTTTTTGGCAAAAACAAACAAACAAACAAAAACCCTTGTTTTGTGGAGTTGATGAGATAATAAAGGTAAAACAGGTGGCATGCTGGCAGGCTCTCAATAAATGGAAGCTATGATACTTTGATTCCTATTATTAACCATCTTCAAGGAGTCCAGGGAACCATGATAAAACTTAGCCACGCCTTCCCCACAACTGCTCTAAGTAGCATCCAAGCCCTCTTTAATCAGAGCTCTAAGTATGTATTTCTTGGGAGGACTGGATAAACTTGGCACATTGCCACAGAGGACACCACCGTGTTTACGTGAAGCTGATAAAACAGCTGCAGATGAGAACTAGCTTCTAAGTAACCAGAGAAAGGAGAGAGCTAAGACAAGTCCCACTCGCTTCCCTTTGGTCTTTTCCAAAGCTTTCAGGAAGAAAACCAGCACAGACAAACAAAGGAAGTGTAGGAAATTCCGTAACTTCAAAGGAGAAAATTCAATGTCTTTTTACCCAAATTCATGTAAAACTTTTGCAGACAACTGCTCACATGCAGGAAGTTTTAACATGATTTCCTTCATGGAGGGGAACTGCAGCTACCGAATGGGAAGCTCAAGAACACATCACGCACAAGGGCATTGTGGGTGAGCCCTCAAACCTGAGACCTGGGAGGCCGAGGTCAAAGGCCCGAGAAAGGGAGCAGGTGGAGCAGAGATGCTCACATGGGAGAGGCCTTCCAGAAAGGATCCCCATTCCAAGAAAGGCTGCATGGGAGGGTAGACCGACTTGCTGCCTTCACTTGCCTAACAAGGCAAACGGCCACTTAGAAGCACCAGGGAGCCTACAGGTATGACCTAGCTGAGAATGCAGAAACTGGTTCCACCAAGGTCCAGGGGCACCAACAGAGGAAACAAGGGCAGGTGAGACACATGTTATACTTCTAAAGGTTTCTCTGCCTTTAAAGTAAAATGCTGTAGGGGAGAATATTTAAAAGGCCGCTGAGACTTCCAGTAAGATGTTCTACATTCACAAAATGAAAAAAATCTGATAGCCGGTACTCTGAAAGGCATCACTAAAAACTCAATGCTGGGACTTCCCTGATGGTCCAGTGATTAAGAATTTGCCTTGCAGTACAGTGGACGCTGGTTCAATCCCTGGTCAGGGAACTAAGACCCTACAGGCCACAGGGCAACTAACACAAACTACTGAGCACACATGCCATAACTAGAGATCCTGCTTGCCTCAGCAGGATTCCCTGTGCTGCAGCTAAAACCTGATGCAGCCAAATATACATATATGGAAAACAAACACACTCAATGGTGTCTTGGCAGTTCTGAAAGCTCAATGACAAAACCTAATCTTAACAGGTAAAGGGGGCTCCAAAATCTAGTCTCAATGGGAAAAGGGGGCTCTAAGAACTGCAAACCAAAGAAAGGTGTGTGCTGGGAAGCTAATTTTGCTACGCCACAAATAAAAGTCTGGCAATCATGTAGTAAAGTTATGCATACCCTATACCTCAAAAATTCTAGGACTCAAAGGCATCTGCTGCTACTGTTATTAAGTCGCTTCAGTCGTGTCCGACTCTGTGCGACCCCACAGACAGCAGCCCACTAGGCTCCTCCGTCCCTGGGATTCTCCAGGCAAGAACACTGGAATGGGTTGCCATTTCCTTCTCCAATGCATGAAAGGGAAAAGTGAAAGTGAAGTCACTCAGTCGAGCGGGACTCTTAGCGACCCCATGGACTGGCCCATGGACTGCAGCCTACCAGGTTCCTACGTCCATAGGATTTTACAGGCAAGAATACTAGAGTGGGTTGCCATTGCCTTCTCCGTCAAAGGCATCTATTCCCCCCAAAAACTTGTGGCACCAGTATATAGAGATGAGAATGTTAGAGTATTGTTCTTAGTTGTTAACTAGAAAAGCAAAATTTGCCCATCAACAGTAGCATGGACAGACGGTTATATTCATACAGCGGAGTACTAGACAGCAGTGAAAACTACCTACGATCTACACAAACTTACTAGGAATTGAAAGCCACGAAATGACACACACAATTTCGCAGAAGTTCAAAAGCAGGCAGAGTAAAAACGGCGTGGTCTAGGCATGCAGACGTCGGTGGGAAAGCTATAAGGAAAAGTAAGAGGGTGAGCATCACAGAAGTCAGTGGACGGAGGAGGGAAGGTGGTCAGAAGGGGAACAGGAGTGGGGGAGGCAATGCTGTTTTTTCGCCTGCCTGTTTACTGCTAACTGGTCTTCAGGCACGCACTCTGTGTGCACTCTCCTGGACACGGTGCCTCGCCTAGTGATGCATCGGTAACGCTGCAGAGGGTGCATGCTCTGGAACGGGGCGGGGGTGGGGTGGGGGTGAAGGCCAGTCCCCCGGCCACTGGGCAAGGAGGGCCAGGCCGCGGTGCTCCGGGGGGTGGGGGGGGAC
>SJYC01146109.1:0-11989 GCA_006408675.1 Madoqua kirkii | reverse complement strand
ATAAACTGCAGAGCACAGCCTTTATCTGTTCTCAGAGATTATTTCTTTCCAAGTCCTGGTTGCACTACTGAGTGGAATCATTGTTGGCTCAGTGTGTTATCTTGCTCAGAAATAACAAATGTGGCTACTGATTCTCAGCTACATCATGTTAGTTATAATTCATATGTTTCAAGTCAAAGTAAATTGAGGATGTAACCCAGCTGTAGCTGTGATTTCTACATATGTATAAAGCTGTTTTGATTCTTTTTTTTTTCCTGGCTGCGCCCCTTGCAGCATGCAGGATCCTGGTTCCCCAGCCAGGGATCAAACCCGTTCCCCCAGCAGTGGATGTGCAGAGTCTTAACCCCTGGACCACCAGCAAGTCCCCCACGATACTTTGGTTCTGAGTGAAAGAAATCTCAGCTTGGCCAGATGTAAAGAAGAGATGGATCTCGCATCACAGGAGACCCTGAGGTTTAGTTCGGTGGCTCAGTTTTGGCCTGCAGGAACTCATTCTTCTCCTCTTTTTTTGCCATTTACTGCGTTGGCCTCATCCTAACAGTCACAAGATGTCTGCTCCTGGCCATTGAGGCCGCCAGCATCCTTACTCACACCAGTGGAGGTTGGCTTTCCTCCCTGGAAGCCCACGTAAGCCTCTCTCCGCGTCCGTTTGGTCCAGATTGTCTTTGCCTGAGCGCCTGTGAGCCAGTCACTGGCAGAGTGAATGCAGGTGCCCTGACTTTCTTAGGCAGGATGTTGAATGCGGGGAAGCCGCCCAGCGTCCGCCGCAGTTCCTTTTACCAAAAGAAAACATTGCAGTGCAGCCTGCAGGAAGTTCCCCATAAGGGAAAACATTTCTTACTGTTCTGCCTTTTTTTAAAATAGTCAGATCTTTATTTAAAACTCCAATCTGCCAGCTTAGTGTTTTCCACTAGCTCGGGGAGCAGAAACCTTCGCAGGCTTCCCAGCCTTCTGCTGAGAGGCTGCTTTCGTGGGAGCCTCTGCAGCAGCCCTTGCTGCCCTTTGAAATGCTTGCCTCGCCTTTTTTGCCTCCTTGGTGGCCCTGCCAGTTTCTTCTCATTGAGCCTTCCGAAGTTCAGGTTCTGATTTCCTCTTGGCCATCACATCAGCCAAAGATGCACCCGTTTCAGCCCTCTGGAATCTGAGTGCACAGCAGGTTCTTTCTTTTGAATGTCTTCTGACTGTCCCCTTCTGTGCTTGCTTCTGAAGAGGACAGTCCAGTTGATCTGACGAGGACTCCTCTTGGAGAGGAATGCCAGCTCACATTTTATATCCAGAAACTGGAAAACCTTCCCGTCGGTCCAGGCGTAGCGCCCCCGCCCCCATGCCCTGGGTAGATCTTGAACCCGCTGAAATGGCCCAGCTCCACCTTCAAGGCGGCTAATGCCGCGGAGAAGGAAAGATTTGTTCCGCTTTTTTTAAAATGTTTTCAACTCCAAGATGAGGTAAAGAATCTTGAGAATTCTGCTGTATGGTTAACCGTGAAATCTTTCTTTTCTCTCTCTCTCTTTTTTTCCCCCTTTTTTTCCAGATCCAGACATTTAATGTGGAAGCGCCATGCCAGACCGTGGAAGATTTAACGAATGGGGTTGTGATGGCCCAGGTTCTTCAAAAGATGTAAGAATAAATCGCTTTATCTTTTTCTGTGTTACGTACATAGATATTTATTAGAGTGAAAACACGGGCCAAAAAAATAAAGTGTCCGCATGGCACACAGGTTGCCTGTCGCCTGAGAACTGAGCAGCACGTGAGGTTTTGGTGGCCCATGCTTGTCTCAGCTGCAGGGCAGTGAAGGCTGCGATTGTTGCAATACTCCAGCGTTTTGGGATTCTTCATGTGTTTTTTCAGCAAGTGTGGCAGACATTTTCATGGTAGCATCCCACTTTTGCTGTTCTAGAACGCTCTTTAGAGACTTCCTCTTCCTGTAGGACTCTGCCCAGATGTCTCATCAGCAAGGCTTATATTTTATATTTGATAAATGTGTTTCCCTTATAGAATAAAGGAAAGGCATGCCCCCTGTTCTGTGTCCCTGTTAAGCGTCTGTGTGCTGCTAGAGGTAGGCAGCACCATCTCATATGCCGTGTATTTCGCTTGTTATCTGCTTTCACAGACACACATCTCCGGAGGCACACACACACGCAGACACACATCTGCATAGACGCAGACACACACACATGTAAGCTCCACTTGGAGGTGGGAGGTTTCTTTTGTTCATTGCTGTATCCTGGCACCTAGGACAGTACCTTGTTTTGGAGTAAGCCATCTGAAAATGCCCTTCTTTGTGGATCTGAAATAGTCAGATGTCAGCATCTCTGGTTCCGTCTGTATCACGGGTGCTCTGTTTACTGACTAATGGAAGAAGTGAGATACTCATTTGAGATATAGGATATAAAATAACCCCAGTTCTTTCCTTCTAAGCACTTTGAAAGCATAATAGTTATAAAATTGATAAATTGTTAGGATCTTGGAATTTTCAAGTAAAGGGTTACCTGTGAATTCACGATGTCATTAGGTGTGGCGTGATCTGGGGGACACGGTTGTCTACTGAAGCCTGAGACAGTGAGATTTGCCTGTGACCTGCTGAGGTTTCCTGCAGCTGGGTTGAGGACCAGTGTCATCACTGAAGGCGTCTTGCTATTGCTCGCCTTGCCGGGAGCTGTGTAGAGCTGCTCCTTGGAGAAGCAGCTCAGATGCCTGCATTCCAGGGAATCTGCCTGCCTTTCACATTAGGAGTCCGTGCCTGGGAACCATAGCTTGCCGTCTTTCTTCTGCACTCAGTGGCACATCCCTCCTGATACACAGGCCTGTAGACTCTTTGGTGGAACTTCAGGAGGTTTGCCTAAACCTGACCAGCCCTGGTTCTAGCACTGAGAAGAGTGGGGCAGTCTCGAGGGTTTCACTCAAATTCTTAGTAAGAATTATTTGTGGGCAAGTGGGCATAGCTACATGAGCTTTCCAAGTCGGTGTCAGTAAATGAGTTTTGTGTTTAAGTTACTTTGGGTAGGATTTCTCTCAATTGTAGAAACCAGGAGAAAGCCTGTTTCTACATATTATTTTACCAAACCAAGATCATAACATACATGATGATCTGCCGAGTGGTTGTTCTAATTTACTGTAGTCTTGTAGATGTATTTCTCATCAAAGTTTCACTCTTTTTCCTCAAACTGAATCCCTTTTTTCTTTTTGTTGTGGTATAACACAGAGCAAAAAGCATACCAAAAAAAAGGTGACAAATTTTTTGTGTATGTTTGTATGTGTAGGCATGGATGTGTGCACACATCAGTGTGACCACCTCCCGGGTAGAACTGTATAACATTTCAGGCTCCCAGATGGTTCCCCTGCGTGCCCTTCCATAATCAATACCCTCTTGTCTCCAAGACAGCCATGATTCTGAGTTCCACACCATCCTTCTTA
This sequence comes from Madoqua kirkii, assembly GCA_006408675.1. Classification (NCBI taxonomy): domain Eukaryota; kingdom Metazoa; phylum Chordata; class Mammalia; order Artiodactyla; family Bovidae; genus Madoqua; species Madoqua kirkii. The sequence continues at coordinate 8,575 of SJYC01146109.1, read as the reverse complement.
CAAGTGGAATCTGACAGTTGATATTCTTTTGTGCCTGATTATTTCAACACAATGTCTGCATGACTCATCCATGTGGTTCTGTATTATCTGTTTTAAATAATTGCATCATACAGCTTCACAGAAGCTTCCTCCTCTATCAGTTTGATATTTCCTGAACAGGTACTCTGTGTCCAGTGCTGGGGACACAAGGGCGACGCACAGACTACAGGGTAATTGTGTTCAGAGAGTTTATAACCTGCAGAGAAACTAACTATGGAAACAAACTTGCTAATATAACAAGCACTGCAGAGAAAGTTGTGAAAGTTTCGAAGTTAGCAGGCAGGCAGAGCTCGCATTCAGAAGAGTCCAAGAGGTAGATGTCCATTTGGGTGTCTCTCAATGGAAGCCGTGAGTATGGATTATTACAACACTCAGGGAAGAATATGGAGTAAGAAGAACACGTGTACGTGACCGTGAAGACCTTCGATGTTCAGCTGTTGGTCAGAACATCTACTAGCAGAGGGGCCAGGATGACCCCAGGAACGCCCGTGAAATGTGGGTGCCCAGAGAAAGGGCAGGTCTCTTCATTTGTCTGAGCCGAGCAGTAAAACCTAGATCTGTCCTGTTGTTTTAGTAGAAATTTTACCAGATATATTCATAGTATCCTTATTGTTAGTACAACTTACTTTCCTCTCTCCTCTTGTAAGTCATTTTCTGCTCATCTGCTTTTCTGCTTCCAGCCTCTTGTTGCTGCCTCCTCTCTTGCTGTTTGCCCATGTAGGTTCACCTCTCCCTGTTTTTTGTTTTTGATCAGTAGACTTTGTTTTTCGGAGCGGTTTTAATCTCACAGCAAAACTCAGTGGAAAAAAGTTTCAGTACCAGACGATGAGAAAGTGCTGGAGGTGGATGGTGGTGATGGTCGGACAACGGTGTGAACGTACTTAATGGTCTGGATGATAAATCATAACGTGTATTTTACTACAATAAGAGAAGTTTTAAAAAACTGAGCCAGCAGTCTGGTGAGTTCCCACCTGCTCCGTGCCGCACCCCACACAGACCCTCCCCCGCTGTCAGAGTCCCCACCGCGTGGTACGTTTGTTACCATTGCTGAGCCTGCGTGGAGGCATGGGCATCACCCAGCCCCCAGTTTACGGCAGCGTTCACTCCTTGTCGTACACTCCGAGTTTTATTACAGCGCAGAGAATTGCATCTGCTCTGAAAACCCCAGAGGTCTGCCTAGTCACCCCCCACCCCCAGTCATGCTCTTTTTATTGTCTCCACTGTTTGGCCTTTTCCGGTCACACAGGATGGAGACTGACTTCTTTCACTTAATAATGCGCATTTAAGATTCTTCTGGCTCCTCGGTTCATTTCTTTTGAGGGCTTACCCTCATTTTTTAAATAGCTTTGTTGAAATTAAACTGACTTGCATTGAATCGCACATTTGTAGAGTAGAATTTGACGGTTGTTTTTTTTTTAACTGATGGAGACGCCAGGAAACTGTCAAGATAATGAGCATATCAATCACTTCAAAAGATTTTTCTCAGCTCCTCCTTCCAGGCATCACCCCCCACCCCTTCCACATCCCCAGGGCAACCACGGATTTGCTTTTTGTCGATTAATTTGCATTTTACAGAGAGTTATGTAAATAGGCTGATAGTAGGTTTTGCCTCCAGAGGGAGAGGTGGTTGCTGCTTCTCGTGCAACACAATCTGAGATTCCTCCGTGCTGCTGCCCTGTCACCGGGGCGCACGCGTGTTCCGTTGTACAGGCACGCTGTCGTCCGTCCCTCCGCTCCTGGGCTGCTGTTACAGGTAGAGTGAGGCTCGGTTAGCATCACAGTCGATCCCAGATGCTGGGAGCCCTAGTGTCCCCATCTTTGTGTGCACATACACTTTGATTTCTCTTGGGCAAAATTCCACGTAAGGATGAAATGACTGGTTGTATGTTTAATGTTCAAGAAGCTGCCAGTCTGTTTCCGAAGTGAGTGCACTATTCACATTTCCACAAGCAGTGTGTGAGTCTTCCGGTTGCCCTGCGGCCTCAGAACACTTGACGAAGCGGGTATTTTTCATTATAGCCATTCTCGAGGCTGTCTAGGGCTGCTTCACTGTAGGGTTTGCTTGTATTTCCCTCGATATGATGACTAGTGGCATTGGGCGTCTTTTCTTGTATATGTGTGTGTATGCGTGTGTGTGTGTGTATGTGTGTATACACATGTCTATATCTCCTTTGGTGAACAGTTTGTGGTAGTCTTTTTTAAATTTTTTAAAACTGAATGTAATTGATTCACAAAGCTGTGTTAGCTTTTGGGGTACAGCAGGGTGATTCAGTTATACACATACTTAAAATATTCTTTTCTATCACAGTTTATTACAGTTTATTATATATAGGTCCCTGTGCTACACAGTAGGACTTTATTTTGCATATGGTAATTTATGTCTGCTAACCCCAAACTCCTTGGAGAAGGCAGTGGCACCCCACTCCAGTACTCTTGCCTGGGAAATCCCATGGATGGAGGAGCCTGGTGGGCTGCAGTCCATGGGGTCATTAAGAGTCGGACACAACTGAGCGACTTCAGTTTCACTTTCCACTTTCATGCATTGCAGAAGGAAATGGCAACCCACTCCAGTGTTCTTGCCCAGAGAATCCCAGGGACGGGGGAGCCTGGTGGGCTGCCGTCTATGGGGTCGCACAGAGTGGGACATGACTGAAGCGACTTAGCAGCAGCAGCCCCAGACTCCTAATTTATCAGTCATCTACCCTCTCCCCTTTGGTAAACATAGGTTTGTTTTGTGTCTCTGCGTCCATTTCTGGTTCACGGACAGGTTCGTTTGTGCCATATTTTAGATTCCACGTATTAGTGATAGCATGTTGCATTTGTCTTTCTCTTTGACTTCCTTCACTTAGTATGATAATCTCGACTTGTATCCGTGTTGCCGCAAATGGTGTTATTTCCTTCCTTTTCATGGCTGAGTAATATTGCCTTGACTATATGCACCACATCTTTATCCTTTCCTCTGTTGATGGACAGCTAGGTTGCTTCCATGTCTTGGTTGTTAGAAATTGTGCTGCTGTGAACATTGGGCTGCATGTATCTTTTCCAGTTATTTTTTTTTTTTTTTTCCCAGATACATACCCAGGAATGGGATTGCAGGATCCTACGGTAGCTCTGTTGTTTTAGTTTTTTAAGGAACCTCCACACCTCGCCATAGTGGCTGCTCCAGTTTACATTCCCACCAGCAGTATGGAAGGGTTCCCTTTTCTCTGTCCCCTCTCCTGTCTGCTTTTTTCTTTTTTTTTTTTTGATTGATTGATCTATTGGCTGTGCTGGGTCTTTGTTGCTGTGCAGGCTTCTCTCTCACTGTGGAGCACAGGAGCTGCTCTTCCTTGCGGTGCGTGAGCTTCTCTCTGCAGTGGCCTCCCTTGTTGCCGGGTGCGGGCTCTGGGGCCTGCCGGCTTCAGTTGCTGCGGCCCGTGGGCTCAGGAGTTGCGTCTCCCGCGCTGCAGAGGGCAGACTCACTAGTTGTGACGCACGGGCTTAGTTGTTGCGCGGCATGTGGGGTCTTCCTGGCCCAGGGATCAAACCCATGTCTCCTGCATTGACAGGTGGATTCTTTACCACTGAGCCAGCAGGGAAGCCCATTTTGCTTATTTTTTAAATTGAATTGTCTGTCTTGTTGAATATTTAGTTCTTTATTTTAAATACATGTTCTCTGTCAGATGTAGGTTTTAAAATATTTTCTCCCAGCCTGTGGCTTCCCTTTTAACTTTATTAATAGTGTCTTTGCAGAGCAAATGTTTTTGAACTTTTTATTACTAAATAATTATTATTTAATAATAATATTTTTTAGTTCACCTGTTTTGTTTCGTTTTTTAAACTGTATTAAGAAACTTATACCAGACCCAGGGTCACTAAGATTTTCTCCTGTGTTTTCCTCTAGAAGTTGTATAGTTTCAGTGCTTATGTTTAGGTCTGTGATGCAGCTGAACCTGGCTGGTAAAAACACCGACATGCTGGGATGCATCATTCTGCGTTTCCCGGCACGAGCCCTTGGTCACCCGGTATCAGTACCGTCCCAGCACTGCTGTCTTCTTCTGGGGGGCTGCCTCCCGCTGTCCCGTCTGCAGACTCCCAGCACTGCATCCCCCGCTCTCCTCTGATCACCTTCCAAGGTAGGGGCCACCATACTTCTGAGAAGGTAGACACACACACAGGAAAATCTCCCTGGCATCCCTGACTCTGTCCCCGTCCCCACCACCACCGCCAGCATCCGTGTGGCCGCCTCGCTGCCCGTAGCCGCCTGCGGCTGGGCTGGGGCCTGCAGTCCCACCGTCTCGCCCACCCCTGTGGGCCTGTGCTGGCTCCCACCACCTCTCCCCTGCTCTGCGGGGTCACATCCACCAACAGGCCTCTGTGTCTTTAAACAGACTTCTCAGGACCCTGCTTCTGTCTGCCAGCATGCCAGTCGTCCTCCCGGCGGAGCGTCTGTCCCGGACCACTTCCCTCTATCCCCCGCCCAGCCTCCCCGCCAACCTCTCTCACATCCACTTCCGACAGTGTCCCCACCATCACGTTGGAGCCGCTCTTGTTTGGGACATCAATTACCTGCATGCTGCTGATGCCATTCTCTGTCCTCGCCTGGACCGGCAGGACCGCTCCAAGGATGTCTCAGTCCTCGCCGGGACCGATGAGAGCACCCCACGGACAGATGCTCATCTGCTTACTGCCTCTTCCCTGTGACACTCACTCACATTTGTCCTCCAGGGTGCTCTGGCCGGCCGGATTGCTCTCCTGTCTCGCTGAGTGGTCTGCATTTCCTGGGCTGGTCTCCCTCTCCTGTGCTCCGTCCTTGGGGTGCTGAGCCTTAGACTCAGGCCTCACCCCTTTCCCTTCTCTTTGGTTTGCCTCACCTCTTGATGATTTGTCTCGCAGCCTGGAATATCATCCGTATCCTGATGATGCTCAGATTTTATCTCCAGCGTGAATCTCTCCTCTGGCAGCCAGACTTGGTTTAGGCTCAGCATCTCTGGTCGGATCTGAAAGACATCTCAGAGTCATCACATCTAAAGCTAAGCCCTGCCTTCTACCCAGACCCACTCAGTCAGACATCCTCTCGTTTCAGTGGTTGGCATTGCTGGCCTTGAGATCTTAAAACCTCCCTCTCCGATTTCTCCACATCCCACATCCAACCCATAGCAGATACTGATGGCAACATTTTTAAACTTTTGCTGTATCTAGCCTTTAGATCTGACTTACTTTAGATCCAGGTTACAGAGAGCTACAGAGGAAGGGGTGAAAGAAAGTCACGAGGAAAGGGCCAGACAAACCAGAAAGTGGACTGTTCTGCGCGACAGTTGACTTGGTCTGTTCAGCAAGAAAGGGGTGAACAATTCTAGATCAGAGAGGCCGGACAGACAGACACTGACCGAACACGTCGGATGGCTCTTCTTGGAAGACCTGCCATGGCCAGCAGCGTGGACACCCCCAAGGACGTCGTGCCAGGCGGTAGCCAACTGGCTACCAGGAGGCCAGACTCCACCCGTGACGTCCGGGAGGTGTCTGAGGTGCTCAGACTCATGGAGCGGTGGCTGCCAGGGACTGGGATTTGGGGAAACGGGGAGTCGCTATTCTGCAAGCATAGCGTTTCTGCTCCACGTGATGCACGAGCCCTATGTCCACCGTGCTGCACCTGCGGCTAACAGGACTGACCCCGACCTTGAATGTCTCTTGAGAGGGCAGAGCGCGTGTTAAGTGTTCTTACCACAGCTTCGAAAACAAAGAAGCAAGTGCAGTGCATGACTCTTGGGTTTTGTTTGAACAGAGATACCTCAGGGATGTAATGGAGGAGACTGGAATGTAGACTGAATATCAGGTGGTATTCGGGGAGCGTTTCTTTGTTATGTGAGGTGCAGGTAAGTGCCTCACTTATCAGAGGTGTGTTGTGGAATTTTTAGGACTAAAAACGGTTTATGATGAAGATCACTCGCTTTTCCGCTACTGTACTGGTCTAGCCGCCCTGATCGTGTTAATTTCCAGGCAGCGTCGGTGTCTCTGCAGTTGCCTGCCTGCAGGCTGACGTGCGTGCAGCAGCCAGAGGGTTTCTTGGTCAGGTGTCCAGCTTCAGGCTGGCCGTGGCGCCCCAGGTCACTTGGGGTGAAAACCGAGGGCCCACAGCGACACATGAGAGCCCACGTGGCCTGCGCACCGGGCACCGTCCTGACCTCGCTTTCCTGTGTTTTTCCCGCACCGGCTCCAGGCTCATCCTCACACATGTCCCGCCCCAGGGCTTTTGCACGGCCGGGTCCACTGCCTCCAGTGTTTATCAGCCAGACCTCCAAATGCCGCTCCAGTTAGCTGAATGAATGAGTCTGGAATTACAAACGTTGACTTTGAAATGAAAAGAAAGCAACTTTTATCTTCTTTTATCCTTTATCTCCAGGAAGAGTTCCCTGCTCTTATATCATTTTCCATCAAGGTTCCCTGAGCGTCCCAAGTTGAGGTCGAAGCTCTTTGATTCTGACACTTGGGGCAGACAGCGTTAAGGCCCAGTCCCACGGGACCGCCCCCACTGCAGACGCCACGTGGATGTGGGCGGGGTCCTGGGGCACCATACTCCTGCCCAGCCAACTGCAAATGCTGGAGTTCCTATGAACCCCCTTGTGTTTGATGTTTGTGAGAATGACACAAAACTCAGAGAAGCCCTGTGCTTAGGATAACAGTTTTATTGTAAAAGATCCAACTCAGGAACCAAATGAAAGAGATGCCCAGGGGGGAGCATAGGGTTGAGGGCAGGGCAGAGCTCTGTGCCCCAGCCCACTGTCCTCCCAGCACGGGGCTGTAGTCACCCACCCTGAGGCTCCTGAACCCTGTTGTATGGAATTTCTTTGGGGGTTTCACTAAAGAGCCGTAAGTGAAGTCATTAGCCTCAGGGAGTTTGAACTTTATCCCCATCCCTTCCTGGAGGATGGATGTGGGGCTGTATGTTCCTGGGGACCAGCTATGGTCCTAAAGCTGTCTAGGGGTCCCACAGTGAGTCACCCCCTTAGCATTAGTATGGCTGGAAACAGCTCGCAATGAATTGTGAGAGACACCCCATCACTTGGGAAACACAGGATTTGGGGAGCTCAGCCCCAGTATCCAGAGAAAAGACCAAACCTGTTTCTTGTTCTGCCGCAACCACATGTTGAGTGAAAGAGCCAGATCAGAAGCTGTAAGAGGTGCCACGCAGTGCCGCCAGGTGTTATATTTCAGAGACCAAGAACGAGGGAGAGGAAAGGAGGTGAGATGACGGCCAAGCTGTGGACAGTGGTGGAAGGGCTCTTTGGGCCTGTGGGACCGGATCGCCTGCCTTGGTTTAGATAGAGCCTGTCTCTTAAGAGCCTGTATTGCTCATTCGGACACAGCGGGGGCTAAAGCATAGTTCACTTTATTTTTGTTGTCTTAAGGATGTAAAATATAAATGTCATACCTAACTCTTCAGTATCCATTTAATGGCAGAGGACCAAAACGATCGTTTTATGTAATGAAAAGATCACGAGAAAACAGGGCTAAGAATCAACATATCTATTTAAAAAAATAGTAAAGTTTGCTGCTAAAAAATGCCATATCAAGGATATTTGTATAATGTAGCTGATTCACTTTGTTGTATAGTAGAGACTGACACAATACTGTGAAGGAACTGTACCCCCCTTTTTTTTAATGCCTTATTAAGAAATCAAACTGCAGTGTTTGTTTCAGACCTCGTCTTCATTTGGGGGATTCAGGGAGAATATTATGGTACTTTAATAATTGCAGCAGTAGAAATAAAATGTAATGTTTTGGTTTCTGTGGAGGCAGTTGACGGTAGGAAGACAGTGTATTTGTGGAATTACATGAAGGATTAAAATTGATGGGCTTTTCCTTTAGCTTTAGCTGTGACAAAGAAGCTATAGCCAAGTAGATGTGTTACAGGAAAAGTGGAGGAAATGGCTTTGTATGTTTTGTGGTTGGTTTGTGTTGTTTTCTTAGCAGAGTTGGGATGTAGTAAGAAGCTAAAGATAGTCCCTTACTCATGAGGAACACTCCCAGTAAGATTATCCCTTGTTGGTTACATATCTATGCAGAACTATAATCTGTTATGATTTTGGAGGAGATTGCCTTTATGTTGTTTGATCCTAGCCTGAGAACACTAATTAGGGTTTTTAAGAAAACACTGGAAATTGTCAGCTACGTAGAGAAACGGTGTTATGGCTGGATGCCGGCACATTGAGTCAAAGTTCATGACTACAAAATGTCACTTTAAATGGAAGCCGGCTGGGGACCACTGTTCCTTTTTTTTTTTTAATTGAAGTATAGCTGATTTACGGTGTTGTGTTAATTACTGCTGTGCAGCCAAATGATTCTGTTTTACATACACATTCTTTTTAAAAAACCACTCTTTTCCATTATGACTTCTCCCAGGATATTGAATACAGTCCCCTGGGCTGTACAGGAGGACCTCGTTGTTTATCCATTCCCTGTACAGCAGTTTACCTCTGCAACCCCGACCTCCCCACTCCCTCCCACCCCGCCCAGGCTGCCTCCCCGCAGCCCTCCGCCGCCCCCCTAGTCCGCT
>SJYC01146108.1:0-30518 GCA_006408675.1 Madoqua kirkii | reverse complement strand
GGGGGGGGGGGGGGGGGGGGGGGGGGGGGGGGGGGGGGGGGAGGGGGGGGGGGGGGGAGGGGGGGGGGGGGGGGGGGGGGGGGGCGGGGGGGGGGGGGTCCTTTTAGGAAGAAGCGAACTGTATCACAGTGCTTTTCCAGGTTCGATTTGTGTTACCCTAAATTGTAAAAAAAGTGTTTCATAGTTTTGGAGTTCTGAGTGTATAGTTTCTGAAGCACTGTAAAGTGTTCTTTTTTATAAGTTAAGAGGTTTCCTGTTGAGAAGGAAGTTTCTTTAGGCTGTGTGACCCTGAATTGCAACTCAGCCAGTAAATCTGGTTGCCTTTGGCTTTGGGTGAGCATCCCCCACTTAGCACCAGACTCACAAGTTGCCCTGCCCGGGAGTCCTTCTTATTTGGAAAGACTGTTACTTGGCTGGCAGTGATAATGATTTTTTAGATTATGGTTTTTTCAATGATTTCAGTATTAAAAATATGAAATTTTTTATTTTCTGAGTTATTTTCATGGTAATTCTTTAATATTTTAGTAGAATTCACTTACATTTTCATTTTTTCTTTGCATAACCTATTGTTGCAAGAGGTTTTAAGCCAGGAGGCCTCTTTTTTGGGGGGTTGTCTGCCCAGTGTGTGTCCCACTGCATCCTTCTGGTCACATGACAGACTGGGGATGGAAACACTCTGGCTTCATGGTTTGCAGTTTCCTGGGAATTTAGAATTGGGATTGGCTAGGGGCTGCTGCTCATCAAAACTCTCTCCTTGAACTGCCATGGTGAAGACTTGGAGCATGTGTGGAGACATAGGAAAAGCTGGTCTTCAGAGAGATGTATGGATGGGCGGAAGCAAAGGGGAGAGTCAGGCGAATACCACCGTCCAGACTCCCAACAGCCTTCCTGTCCTTGGTCCAGTTCTCGAGGAGGCCCCACTGCCTTTCTGTACCGCAGCGTCTTCCGCAAGTTCCTCCTTTTTGCAGTTTTGCTCAAATTAGTTTCGACTAAAGAAGCTACATTAAGCTTGGAAGAAAAATAGTTGAGTGTGAATATATACATGCAGAAGAATGAAGTTAGACCCTTTACTTAACACTATGCACATGGGTCATAACCTACTGAAAACACACCTACATTTAAACTGAAGCTGTTGAAAATCATACATAAAGACATAGGAATAAATCCTCCTGACCTTGAATTAGGCAAAAGCTTCTTAGATATAATACAGAAAGCAGACACAAATGAAATTGAACTTAAGATTAAAAACAATTGTACCGCAAATTGTGCCATCAACAAGTTATAAAAAGATAACTCACAGAATGTGAGAAAGTATTTACACATCTTATGTCTGATAAGGGGCTTTTATCCTGAATACTGAAAAAAAAAAGCAAAACCCCAAACTAACAACTCAAAAACAAAAACCCAATTGTTAAATTGGAAAGACTCTGAATAGACTTGTCCAAAGAGGATATACAGATGGCCAATAAACACGTGAAAAGATGCTCCACATTATTAGTTATTAAGACGATGCAGATCACAACCACAGTGAAGCTGTGCTTCATATCCGCTCTGACAGACGTAGCTAAAAAGAGGGATAGCACCAAATCTCAAGACTAGAAAAATTGGAGCTGATGTGTGCTGCTGGTGAGAATGTAAAGTGGTACAGCTGCTTTGGGAATCTTTCACGTGTTAAACAGGGTTGATAGGGGACCCAGCAATTCCATTCCTAGGCACATAACCACATGAAGCGTGTATATCAGCTCATGAATAGATAAAGTATAGCGTATCCATAAATGGAATATTATTGAGCCTTAAAAAGGAAAGAAGGGATGACACAGGCTGCAACATGGATGAACTTTAAAAAACATGCTGAATGAAGGAAAGCAGACAGAAAACCACACAGTGCACAATTTCATGAACCGGACAAAACAGCAAACTCAGGAAGGTGAGAAGCGGATTGGTGATTCCTAGTGGCCAAAAAGAGAAACAGGAGTGATGGCTAAATGAATAAAGGATTTCTTTGGGGGATGATGGAGAAGTTCTAAAATTAGATTGTGGTAATGTGAATATACTAAAATCCACTTCTAACAGGTGAGTTGTGTGGTCTGTGAATTGTATCTCAATTTAAAAAATTAAAGAGACAATAAAGTGGATATGTCAACTTTGGTACAGACTTCAAAAATAATCATAGTAGATTTCTATGGAGATAACTTATTTGTAACTTTTTTCATAAATATGCCTAAATAAGTACATCTTTCTTTTTTAATAAAATTTTGAAACTCTAGATAGGATGTTATTTCATTTAATGATAATTTGCAGTTTAGTATTGATTATGCTTATCAGTTTGAGTGATAGTTTAAATTGAGACTGCTGATTTTGTCCTAACATGTTTTTCTGGTTGCGGTTACATTTTTGGGGTGAATGGAGACAGTTATGTTGTGAATAGATCTTTCAACTCAGCACTTGCAGAGCAGGTCAGAGGTGTTCAACCTGTGGTCTTGAACAAATACAATTTAATTTCTTAGAGGATCTGTGTCAAGAACTTCAAGGTAAATATCATGCCAGGCTAAAAGCTTTTCTTTCTTTCTTTCTTTCTTTCTTTCTTTCTTTCTTTCTTTCTTTCTTTCTTTCTTTCTAGTATTTATAGAAGTTCTGGAGATTTTCCTAAGAAAAATAAGCATAAGTATATTCAGGTTATGTCCTTGTTTTGGTTTGTTTGTCCACACTGAATCCAAGTGTTACCTTAGATTTAGGGATTCTGCAAACAGAAACAATATCCAGTTTTGTCTGATGCCTACTATTACATAAATAGGTCTCTGTTTATATTATTTAAGCACATTAAAGTTTTAGTAATGTTGTTGGTGACGTTTAAGTATTAGGGGATGAAAGGCATTGAAATATTAACCTTCCTAATTTAACCTTCTTCCTAATATATTTCATTGACCTTTTTAGAACAATTGTCACTGACTTTGACTGCTTTCAGATATCAGTGTGATATCTACTAATTCCAGATTAGTGTATCATTTTTAAAATATATTTAACTTTGTTATCACTTTTCACCTTTTAGCTTGTTTTTGATTAAAAAATGTTTTTAATGAGCTGATAAAGGTTGATTTCAGAGAAACTTACTGTAATAGCATTCAGTCTCATGTATTATTTTGTGACATACGTGTCAAATACATTTGTACATAGCAATTAAGTGGTGATACAAAATGAATTTCAGTTGTGTTTGTGTGTGTGTGTGTGTGTGTTTTGTTTTAGCTTGACAGCTACATGATCTTAATATGCTAGCTTTTTCTTATTTGCAGAGATCCTGTGTATTTTGATGAAAATTGGTTAAACAGAATCAAAACTGAAGTAGGAGATAACTGGAGGCTAAAGGTATTTTATTTTTATGTCTTTTGCTTGGGTGACCGTGACACTTGCTGACTTTTGGTCTGATGTGTCTGAAATAGCGTTTGGTGAATAATCTAGAACTGAAGATGGGGGTAAGCTGAAGCTGCTCACCACAGTGCCGTCTAGTGAAGTACCGTGACCAGGCTCCAGAGCCGGGCTGCCTGTGTCCACAGCCCAGCCCAGCGCTCACGACCCCGGCCGAGTTTCAGCCCTTCAGAGCCTGAGTTTCCCATTTGTAAAATGAGGGTTGTGACAGGGTCTACCCCACGGAAATAAATGAGTTAATGCATGTAATGTAATTAGGACAGTCATGTTCGTTGCTAGTGTTGTTACTAAAGATGAGGAAATATTGATCATTATTAACTGTGTCCACAGCACTCAGAAAATGAGTTATTTTTATTTCCATCCTAATAACCGTAGTTTTCAGTACTTCTCAAGCATCTTTGACCGAAACCCACAGTGAGAAGTGTAGTTCACAAGGAAGCCTCCCATCTGCCTAGGTGTATGTGCGTGTGCAGTCAGACAAGTTTCTAACCTTGCTCCATGCAGTCGTGTTTTTATTTTATTTTTAAAAATACAGATTTCAGCCCATCTGTAAATTATTTTTTTTTACCTTTCTGTCTTGAAATGAGTATAGACTTATAACAGGTTGGGAAAAGAAAAGTACAGCGAATTTCCACGTACCGATCCCCTGGTTTTTGTGAACCCTAAGGACTGACGTGGGTGGACTGCGCAGTGTACGCGGCCCTGCCTCCCTCTGTCCACGTGCACATCCCCACATCCGCACACACCACCCGCATTACCCGGGCCCTCGGCCACTGCCGCCTCCCTCTCCACCTCTGTAATCTTGTTACACAAAATCATTCTGTGGTCATAACTGGCAGTGTGGAGAACTCTAGAGTCATTTATTTTTGACACAGCTTGTTGTTTGTTATTTACTCGCTAAAAGTCACGTCCAACTCTTTGCAGCCCCATGGACCATAGCCCTACCAGGCTGCTCTGTCCATGGGGTTCTCCAGGCAAGAATACTGGAGTGGGTTGCCGTGCCCTCCTCCAGGGGATCTTCCTGACCCAGGGATCAAACCCGCATCTTCTGCGTTTGTAGGCGGGTTCTTTACCCCTGAGCCACCAGGGAAGCCCTTGATACAGCTTAGTAGCGACTCAACTGCAGATGAGTGAGCTTGTGAAATCCCTGGACTTAACGATGGGCCAAGCTTGGTTTGTTTTTCTATTTCCATAAAGCACATGTTTGAGGAAAATATTTATTCATTGACTAGACATTGAGTCTGACAGAATCTAATTCCTCTTTTCCACTAAACTCAAGTTAATGGATGCTTTTTAACGGCACTGTTTTAATTTCGAAATAGCCTTTCAAGAATAGGCGGTTACAGAGGTAGCTCTTTAGTGTTATGACATAGAAATCAGGCTGCCCATCAGCTCATGTTTGCTACTGAAGGAGCTGCACGCCCCACGCCTGTGTACGCGGTTTGTACACAGACACACGCGCAAACCCACACGGTCGTCAGTGTCGGGAGGGTGGCAGGGCAGTAACCCCGAGAAGGGGGAGTGTTCATCTCGGTCTCCACGGTCAGAACTGGAAGGCGCCGCTGTGGTTTCCATTCCTGTTCTCTCTCACATCCCGCCTTCTATTTCTTCAGCTGTATCTCTTCACTTTTAAGATGCCATTGATTTTAAGATACCGTTGATGAATGAATAATAAGATTTGTAGATTTTCCAGTGGAGAATAAACTACTGTTTTAAACGAATGCATTGATCTTTAAGACTTTTTCTAAGTTAAAATGTTAAAAGATAAATGAACACCATAGAACCAAAGAAAGTATATATTTCCTGTGACTCCACATTTTCTTAGGGATGTGAACAACATGTTTTATTTAAGATTTTTTTTTTTTAAGGATGATGTTTTCAGTTTATTGTCTTCCCTTAACGCTAAGTGTGGCTTCGATGACCCTGAGCCCCACTGCTGTGGGATCTTTTCTCTGATGGCGCCCACTGCTCCTGCCGTCTGTCCTAGAATGTCTTCCGCTAGAAGCGTCCGCAGGGGCAGCCAGGGGGATGACCAAAGGAATCCTGCCGCGTGCGCGTCCTGACACAGATCCAGCCGTACGAGTTGGGTCCAAAAAACAAGGGGACAATGCACGTCTGTAGGAGATAGTGCAGGCGACTATGCCTGTGATTTCACCCGGGCGGCAAAAGAAGGAGCCTACGCCCGGAGCTGAGTGGCCGTTAGTCCCGCAGCCTGTCCTGTTACTGAGACCCTCTTGATAGCATTGCTGTCTTGCAATGCTCAGCACTGTACAAACATTTAAACATATAGTCTTTTTTTTTTTAATCTAATGACTCCTAAATATTTCCTTGGTCTCAGTTGAATGAACACACTCTTTTTCTGACCTTAGAGAAGCTTAGAGACATTCTTTCATAGGTGACAACCTGTTTCATAGGTTGCTTTGAGACATTCTTTCATAGATGACAACCTGCTTCCATAGGTGGTTTTGTGAGGATAATTTTGACTATAATTTTTGCTTAATTCTCTAACTTTAGAACTTATCCTCTGTGTAAGACGTAACTCTGCTGCTTTTCTGGGGAAAACAGCACCGAACTCAAGTCTTCAGTAAGGACGCCACATTTTTTTTTATTTCCCTGCAGAAAATCTACGTACTCTGATCCTGCTGTTAAGTCTTCTGCAGTTACCTTCTGATTCTGTCACTGTGGTCAGAACATTGAAAATTAAATTTAATAATCGGAAGCTTAATTAATTTGCTTTATAAATCTCTTAGATCAAATAAACCAGAGTCCTTTTTTATGATGGTGATTCAAATGTACTGTTGAATTTATTTTTTATGTTTACTTTATGATTAACGAGAGTGATTGGTTGATTCAGAAATTTTTTAGCTTAAAGTATGTTTTCATCTGTGGTTGGCTTTTACCCAGTTGTTTTTTTTCTCTATGTCTCTTTAAACAGATAAGCAACTTAAAGAAAATTTTGAAAGGAATCCTGGATTACAATCATGAGGTAAGGGCATTTTTTGTTCATTTTCTTTGGAAATATTACTATAGGAAGTTTAATTTTACAGTACTTGAAAATGGTTTCAAGTAAAGGAAAAATTAACTCAGAATTAATAATCAGCTTTATTTTCCATTGTATAGTCTCTATGATATTGGTTCAGGAAACCAGCTATTAAGTGATTTTTAGATAAATATTTTTTTCACTATAATGTGGATAGTTTGTGAGGGGTTACTCATTTATGTAAGCTTCCCTTTCTTCTGTCTGTTAACTCTCTCCTATCTTTCCTTACTCGTGAAGGTGCAAAATTACTCACAAGTCCCTTCCTTGGCAGACTCCCATCCTAAGATTAACTCAGTTCATCCACTGAGTCTGTATCAGGATGGTCAGGACATCGATGGGGAAAAGAATCAGGCAGTGGGACTAGTTTTTCTTTAAATTTCGTAATCACAGATAGCAAATGAGCACGCCACAGCCTAGAAACAACTGTTGTTTCCTGACTGTTTTTCTCCATAAGCTGACTTGCGTTTAAGCCGACATCTGTGCTCAGGTTACCTGTCCTCATCATCTCAGCACATGACCCCGCCATCCACCCTCCTGTCGAAGCCCGGCAAAGCCTCCTACAGTCCTCCTCCTCCCGATGCCCTCAGCAAAGCCTGTTGGCTAACTCTCCAGAATGCCATCTTCTCCGTCTCTGCTGCCAGCGCCCTGCACCAGGCCGTCGTCAGCTTTTGCTCGGATCGCTGGTGTCGCCCAGCTGGCGGCCCTGGCCTCACTCGTGCCCTCTGCCATCTGCTGTCCGCTCTCAAGCCAGGCTCCTTTTTTGTGTGTGTGTGTGGAAATTCAGTTCCGTCACTCTCGACCCCCACATTGTCCTCCTTGGTCTCCCCGTTGTGTTGAAAATGAAGTCCTCACTTCTCACCAGGAACCACCGGATGCCACGTGACCCCCCTGCTCCTCCTCTTTCACAGCTCTTTGCTCATCTCCCAGCTGCAGCCACATTGGCCTTGCTTTCGTGCTTTTAGGGTCCTCTTCACCGTACGATCATCGGACAGAAACCTACCCAGTTGTCCTCAGTACTCATTTGGGGCCAGTCTCCCTTCTCTTGCCCGACGTGGGCATCTTGCTATGAGCATTTTGGAGTCACATGGACTGAAAGTGGCCAGGGGAATCCTGCTGCCGCCGCCGTGAACCTACATTCAGTGTTTGCTCTTTCTGCTGCCCCCGGGTTTCAGAGCCTCTTGGGCTCCACTTCTCTAGAGAGTGCACAGCCGGTCCTCTGGGGGAGCTGGGGGGTGCAGTAGTGTCCACACCACATAGGAGATTAGAGACTTAAGTTGCCGTGACTCAGGGGGGTTATAACTTACGTGTGGGAGATAGAACTAGGAATTGGGAGTGAGGTCGACCAGACAGCTCTGCTCTGAGCAGGGAGTTTCCAGTGCTGACGACTCCTCTCTCACCAGATATTTTATTTGGCCATGTAGATGTCACTGGAGCGCTCAAGTGTTTCTCTCTGGCCAGATTCTAGGGCAGCAGATCAATGACTTTGCCCTTCCCGACGTGAACCTGATTGCGGAGCACTCCGACGCCGCAGAGCTGGGAAGGATGCTTCAGCTCATTTTAGGCTGTGCTGTGAACTGCGACCAGAAGCAAGGTAACATATTTGAAGTTAGCACGTGCATGTAAAACAACCGAGGAAAATAGTTCATACCGTACGTGTATGCAGATCCCATGTTCAAGCGAGAACATCTTAAGGCCACTCATGAAGAATGCCCTTTTCTACGATTTTGCCAGTAATCTCTTTTCAAGCTTAAAAAGAGTTTTACAGGTTAGAACAAATTTGGTTGCGATGATGTCCTTCCCTTTTCTGCAAGGCTACCTAATTGTTTGAGTAGATTATTTTTAACTACACCAAGTCTGATGAAATTTACTGCTAATTGGACAAAGTCCAGCCAAATTACTGACAAAGTTCAGCCAATTTACTGATTAATAGTAATTAATACCTATGATCAGTTCAACTATAGGAACTTATTTGATATTTTAAATGGCAAAAAATGTAATTTACCTAAAATTAGATATTTTAGATTGAAGGATTTATTCATAGACACTTAAGTGAATATACACATCACGCTCGGGTTTGGGACAATGTCAGACAGTCGACCTAGTACCTGCCCTCGTAGAACTTTAAGTTGAGTGGGATGGGTATTTCTAAGTAGGTGCTTTGATTTTAAAAGGCAGATGAAAATTATTTAGCATAGTTCATTAAATTCAGATAAATTCTGTTAGAAGAGTTCTCAGCTCTTGGAAGTGTGTGACCATTAAGAGTGGCTGGTTACAGGGTCCAAATAGGAAAAGATGAGGATGTTACCTATACTTGTAGTCTATGGGAAAGCAATCCTATATTCATTGAGCTTCTCCCACAGACCACGTGTTCTCTGTAGCACCTAGACTGAGTTCTTCCCTGAAGCTTAACGTGAGCAGTGAACACTGAACAGGATTTTAACACCCCTGTGTCCAGAGGGCGTTCTCTGTCCTTAAGACATTAAGTGCCGTGAATCTCCGAGTTGCTGAGTGTCCCTGTCCCGGGCATGCAAGACACAAACAAGTTGTGAGGCTGGCCGGGGGCTCTGCCATCTACCTCCCGCCCCGGGACTCGGTGCTCAGCCTGCTTCCTCTCGGCCGAAGTGCGGGCGTGACATCCGGTTGTCGTGAAGAGTCAGTGAACCTGTGTGTGTGTGTTTGCTCTGTAATCCGTAAAGCGTGGCAGAAACACATGCTTTCTGTTCAGAGGATGGTTTTCAGTTCCTAGAGTAAAGAGCAACCATTCAGAGCGTCGGCTCAGTGTCCATTTATCTTGGCTACCTGACTTCTCAAACCAGGGCAAATACACAGTGGTGGATTTGTAAAAGCAAAGATTAGTAGTAAAAACACACTAATAATATTTAATTGGATGTCTCCCTTCTGCCTGGTAACCCAACAAAGAACACTTTTTGTAGACTGGGAAACCGAGACTCATATACGTATTATTCGCCCCAGATCTCTTGCTTGTGAGAGGCCAGTGAGGACAAAACCCCGTGTCTCTCCACACGAGGCCTTGGTACTCCTGTGCTAAACGGTGCTGAAGTTCTGGACCTAGACGCCTGCTTTTCAGGATAAGCTCTCTGATACAGCCCACCTCATTTTCCACTGCTCCTGAGTCTGTGCCCAGCAGTCGTACATGCTTGGATTTTTAACTTTTAAGATTTAACTTTTTTTTTTCTACTTTCCAAAAAGCGTACACTAACCTGGTTCTCATGTCATTTTATGTCATCCAGCATTTTACGGTGTTCGCGGGGAAGGGCCTTGACGTGGCAACACCGCTTCTTAACTAACGCTTCCCCTCTCACACCTGACTAACCCCCCCTAATGTCTGAGTGCATCGCCACACATTTGCTGGAGTACAAGTATCCTTAGGGCAGTACTTCCTTAAAAACGTGTTTTGTTTAACTAGAAGCTTCGTCATTAACAACTAGAATGTCATGATTTAATAATTCGGTCACATTTTTTTTTAAACAATTTACCTGTCAAGCAAAGGATTATAGTTTGACATTAAAGATCCAGGAGTGTCTTGCCGAAAGATCGCTATAACAGTTGCACAGTCGGACTCCCTTTATCTCATATTAGAATGCTGAGACAGTTTTTTTTTTCAGTGTTTTATGGAGTGGAGAGGAACAGATTAAGGCTAAAATTTCCCAATGACTTTAATTTTTGAAACATTTCTTATTAAAATATGTTTACCATATTTGTTGAAATCCACGTGGCCATTGGTTTTTTATGCTTCATCCTCACTTTTTCATCTATTATTGGATCTGAAAATAAAACTACTTCCAGGGCTTTTTTACAAGGCAAGAAATTATTTTTTTTTCCAACTGTGTCACTACTAACAACTCAGGGATTCTTCTCTTTTTTGGCAGTGGTGAGGACAAGATTGATGGAATTGGCGCTTTCACTTATTTAAAGATGTGCGTCATTAATTTAAAGCCCAGGGTTACACAGTATTTTTAAACTATGATATCAGTCTCTATCTTAAAATCATCTTAATTCTTTGTTCTAAGCGGCTCTCAGATTCTCTAAGTTTTTTTTTTAATTGTAGAAAATATTAAGGTAAAAATTACCATTATGGGATGGTTAGATAGCATCACCGTCTCAATGGGCACAGTTCTGAGCAAGTTCCAGGGAATAGTGAAGGGACAGGGAAGCCTGGCATGCTGCAGTCCATAGCGTCGCAAAGAGTTGGACACGACTTAGCAACTGCGAAACAACAAGAAATTATACAATTCAATACAGTTCAATTCAATATAATACTTTGATGTCATATAAGAATAAAACATAGACATCAAAGTTTTGTAACTTGTAACACAGAACAATGTGAAAGATGTTTACATTTTAGGAACAGAGTACAGAGTCCTTTTCTTCTTGGCCTTAGGCTTTACCGTTTCATTGCTTTACAGTCCTGAAATCCTCCATTCCCGGGACGTTGAGCTGTGTAGCCTCAACTTTACAGGGAAGGGGAGAGTCAGTTTCAGGAAAGAAACGTGCTGATTTTCAGCTCTCACTTTACCTCCAACACATGCATTTAACTACGAGACGAGAAATTCTGAGGAAGAATCCAAAGGCAGGAAGCTGCTTAGCAGAAGTGATGGAGTCTTAGCCTTTGCTCGCTGGGCTGCCTGTCCCTTGACCACTGACATCCCAGGTTGTTCTTGCTTTCAGAGTACATCCAAGCCATCATGGTGATGGAGGAGTCCGTGCAGCATGTCGTCATGACGGCCATCCAGGAGGTACTGGGCCTTTGTGCTTTCAGTCTGTGAGGAGTTAAAGGAGCAGCCCTGAGTCTGAGTGTCTGAGTCAGAAATTTTAGAGACGTTCTCCTACTTGGTCTCTGAGAATCTTTTCGTTATACTTATTCTCTGGCTTATCTCATTTTTATTTTAAATGGTAAACATTCCTCTTGCAGGTGTTAATATTTGTAACTATTCTTAATTTTTTTTTAATACACTGATGAATTAGGAATAGTAGACTGATTTCTTAAGACCATTTTAAGTAGTATCTGTCTTAACCTGCAGACTGCCTAACACCTAAGTATGGGTTTCTTTGTTTGGAAGAAAATCGGTCTTCGGCTCCTGCCAGACTCAAAGCAATTTGTAGATGAATATTTATTTGCAACTTTAGGAGAGGAAAGATACTTTTTTCCTCTACCCTTCCAAGTTGTCTGCTGGGGCCTCTGAAAAACAACAAAAGCATTAACAGCGAAGCATACAACCGTATTTAATGTAAGTTTTACACAACACGAGAAGCTTTGTGAAGAAATAAAGGCTGAAGAAGTGTGTGGATTTGATGAAGAGTGGAGAGTCTTGTGGGAAAGTGTGACAGGGCGGAAAAAGGGCAGCAACGGGTCCTGGTGTTCAGGTTCCTCTCGCATCCCTCTGACCTTGGAGGCATGGATACATCTCTCCTCTGACGTTGGGAAGGTACCTCTCCCGAGAAGGGCTTAAGACCTGCTTCCAAGGAAGGTCAAGAAATCTTTCCTGTCCCCATTCTTTCTCAATTCCTTCAGCTTGAAATAGTCAACAGGGCAGGGTGCGTATTTTGGGGCAGCATGTTCTTAACTCCATCAGATGTTAAACATAGAACTGTAGTATTGCAAATGAAATATAGATTAATAACTGGTAGATCTTAGGAGGGGAGAATTTTTTAATCACAAAAGCAATGAGGGAGACCTTTAGAGGAACTGTAGAATGTAAGTAACAGGAAAAAATACAGCAGACAAATATGAGAAATGCTAAATGCAAGTTAAGTATCTTCTGTCAGTCCAGCCGACTGACTGAATGCAGAGGTCCCCGCTCACCCTCAGATGAGATCATTTGCTGGAATGACTGGTAGAGCTCAGTGATGGTGACGGCCCACAGTGGAGGTCTGGGAGGGTCCTTAACTCAGTCCCTGTTGTCCCCTCCCTGTGGAAGCAAGGGCTGTCACCTCTGGCACATTCATGTGAACGGTACGCCAAGTGCGCCGCCAGCCGGGAAAGTTCACCTGCGCCTTCGTGTCCAGAGTTTGGCGGGGCTTCGTTTTATAAGCGTGAATGATCGGATCGTTGGCCACGAGGTTGAACGAAATTTCCAGCACCCTCCCCCCACTCTCCTCCCCAGAAGTCAGGCTGATACCCAGGGGCTCAACGCCCCAACCTGCCCTCTGATACGTGGAGACAGAGGTCAGCCAGAGTGTTCTTTATTACACAGGACCTTACCACAAAGCAAAGCTTTTAACAGAGGATCGGTTTGGCAGTCTAGCGCTGATCGGGGTAGGAGAGGAAGACTCGGGGTTGTGGGTGTTCAGATAACACAGCGATGGTCACCAGAGCAAGGTGCGAGTCTGAATTGCCCTTGAGTGGTCTCGGGTTGGCTCTGTGGGCGTCAGGAGCCCAGCTCTGTGCCGCTTGTCGTCTGCCATCCCTAACGCGTGATTCCATCCCTGTGGTCTGCCCTGGCAGCGTGTACACCAGTCCTCACATCGCATCCTGGCCAGCAGGCAGGCCCGAAGGAAGGTTCTCCACCGCCTGTTAGAAAACGTCTAGGAATTCTCACGCTTGTTATCCAGCTGTTTCTCGCATTGGCACTTGGGGAAGCTGGAGAATGTGTTCTTTATTCCAGTGGTCATGGACCCAGCCAGAATGTGAGGGTCCTGTTACTAAGCAAAAACAGGAAGAAATAATAAGGGGGCCGCTAACTGTCCTGCCTTCCTGTGGTTGATCCTGTGATTCCACTGTTAGGAATTTATCCTGAGGAAGTCCAAAGTACAAAGGTAGACAGCGATAATAGTAATAGCAAGCTGAATCCACACTTGCTCTTTGCTGGTACTCAGTAAACACGTCACACCTGTTAATACTAACTCACTCAACAGTCACTGCAGCTGGGATTAATGCTGCGCATAACAATCGCTGGAATGACACCTTTTATGTTAGAGATATTTTACCACAATTTAAAACCTTTTTAAAAAGTTACGTCTCATCCTTTGAAGTATGTACTATCACTGTCCCCATTTTAGAAGAGAGGAGACGGAGGCCCCGACAGTGTGAGCAGCCAGCTCAGGTTCACACCAGGAGCAGCGGCAGAGTTAGAATTCGGATAATGCAGAGCCCACGCCATAAGGCTATGCTGTGTCGCCCCAGGCCTGTTTGTTCAGCCTTACTTTCTGGGACTGAAACGCTGGAAATAACCTCACTGCCCAGCAACAGAGGGGAGGACAAATGAAGTATTATTCAGCCATATGTTGGCATTTTATGTAAGCATTAAAGCATATTTTTTTGCAAAGTAATGACATGGGCCAAGTTTATAACATTAGGTTTAAAAAGGTAGGATACAGAACACGCAAGCGGTATAATCCCATTTTTGTTAAACAGTAAAAATTAGGATGTGTGAAAACAAACTTTCCAAAATGTTAACTGTCTCCACATGGTTGGATGTTTTCTATTCTGCATTCCCAAATTTTTCTATAATAGAAGGTATCTTTAATTGGGTTTTTCTTTTTCACTGAAATCTGTAACTGAGTGATTTTCATTCTGTGAATCTTATCCCAAGGAATTATGTAGAAATTCAGGCCACGATTGGGCACAACTTTATCAGCCTATTTTATATTAACAACGTGAAAATAGTGTATTTCCATTGGCAAGGTGACATTATAGCATCTCCACTCCATGGTTTATTATGATAAAAATTTGTCACCAGAAAAAAGGTATCTTCTGACAAAGAGAACACCTTGAAAATGTCAAGTGAACAAAGCAATGTATGAAAAGGTCTGTACAGGTGGATGTTCAGGTGATGTCTGTTCTGTGCATATTCATCTTGTTCATTTGCAGATGCCCATTGGTTGTTTAGAATGCAGAGGGACAGTAGCAGCCTGCTGGTGGATACAGGTGTGGAAAACGGAGACGTGGTCTCTTGGCACACAGGGCGAGAGTCTAGAGGAAGAGCTGGTCAGACAAGGAGTTCAGACACCTCCAGAGTGTTCAGAGTGAAAATCACCATCGTGGGGAAAAGTAGTTGGTATGGGGACAGTGAGGAGGGCTCACTGGAGGACGTGGCATCTCAGCTGAGCCCTGGGGGAGGAGACGAGGTGCAGTCCTCAGGGGCGGGGGGCGGGGGGACACAGGAGCTGCAAACCTGGCTAAAGACACAGTACCTTTTATTATAGAAAAATAGGAGAATGCAGAGGAGAAAGCCTCCCACCATCCGGAGACTGTTAACATTCTGGAAAGCTTGCTTTCACTCAGCAGACATGGGAGGTAGCGGGGGCTGGAGGTGAGG
Organism: Madoqua kirkii; assembly: GCA_006408675.1. NCBI lineage: Eukaryota > Metazoa > Chordata > Mammalia > Artiodactyla > Bovidae > Madoqua > Madoqua kirkii. The sequence continues at coordinate 15,776 of SJYC01146108.1, read as the reverse complement.
CAGGAGAGCCCTAAAATCAGTAGGATGTTGATCGAGTTGGAATTTTGGAAACCAATGAATGGACTTTCAAGGAGAAAACGCAGTGAAGTCTATCTGAGAAATTCTAGGCAATGAGAAGGGTGGGCTGGAGGAAAACACGGCCAGAAAAAGAGCAGGTGCGACCTTAGTAACTGTCCGCTGAGAAGGATGGGAGCTGACCTGGGTTACAGGGTCGGTCGAGCGTGGGCAGAGTGCGCGCCGCCCTAGGTGTGGTCGGCAGGCCTGGGGACTGACAGGCCTTGGAGGCGGGCCTGGGGGCTGGACAGATGTGTGGAGTTGAAGAAGGAGTTTTGTAAGATGATTGTATTGTCTTTATTCAGGTGCTGCTGATTGCAATTTTTTTTCAGTTGTAAAATACACATAAGTATAAACTTTGCCGTTTTCAAGGTTCTTTTGTAGCACGTCTCAATATTCAGCTCCTTTTGTGGCTGAATTGTCATCCCAGGTGTGGGGGCCTCACTGTGTGTACGCATTGTCAATGGACCCTTGGGTTGTCTCTACCTTTGGGGTGTTGTGAGTAGTGCTGCTGTGATGTGTATATGGGGTTGTTGGAACACTTGTTTTTAATTTTTCTGAATACATACCTAGAAACTGAATTGCTGGTGCATGTGGTGACCCTGTGTATAACTTTGAGGAAGTGCCAGGGTGCTTCCCACAGGTGCTGGCATCGCTGTCCGTTCCCCACAGCAGTGCCCCGGATTCTGGCTCCTCTCCCCCATCGTCGGCCTTTGTGACTGCCCCTCATCCGAGTGGATAAGGAGGTGTTTTCTCATCATGGCCTGTTTGTATTTCCCTCCAGGCTAGTGATGTTGGGCTTCTTTTCATGTGTTTCCTGGCCGTGTTATAGTATCTTCTTTGGAGAAATGTGAATGGTAGTCATATACGTACTAGTCCTTCAGTTCTTTAAATGCTAATAGGAGGAGGCCACTGGAAGGAGCGAGAGAGAGGTTGAGATAACACGAGAGAATGGTAAGTGGGCCGTGGTCTGAGAAGCTGGGAACAGACAGGGTTGGGAGCGTTAAGGGGAGGGAATCAGCCTGGAGAGGGAGGAACAGCACTTCCTGTTTAACCAGACTGAAGGCGGAAGGGTGGGCGTGAGTGCCGTCCGTTCTACAGGAAACTGAGGAATTTCTTACCTGAAGGCAAAGTCTGGTCCTAAAGAATAGGGAGAGTTGCTGAGGTCTGAGAAGCAGGGACGGTTTGGAATAATCTCTAATGGAATAAAGAGGCTGCTGATGGAGAAGCAGCTGTACTCTGGGGCAACTTTGAAGGCCTAGCTGACCCTGGAAGCCGTACGTCATGTTTTGTGGTTTAAAAAATATCTCGACTTTCTCAGTACTTAGCGGTCAGGGTTTACAGCCGGAAGAGAAAGGTTGTTGGGTTGGTTTGGGGTTGAGATTTTCCCTGGGAGAAGGTACTAAGGTAAGAGAATTGAATATATTAAAACCAAATAATAGACCACGAAGCCGAGGCCAGAAGGAGAAGGTAACTGATTAAACAGATGCTGAACCAGTCCATTCTGAAGGAGATCAGCCCTGGGATTTCTTTGGAGGAAATGATGCTAAAGCTGAAACTCCAGTACTTTGGCCACGTCATGCGAAGAGTTGACTCACTGGAAAAGACTGATGCTGGGAGGGACTGGGGGCAGGAGGAGAAGGGGACGACAGAGGATGAGGTGGCTGGATGGCATCACGGACTTGATGGACGTGAGTTTGAGTGAACTCCGGGAGTTGGTGATGGAGGCCTGGTGTGCTGCAGTTCACGGGGTCCCAAAGAGTCGGACACGACTGAGCGACTGAACTGTGTCAGCCAGCGTCCAGAGTGAGGCGATTGCCAAAGAGAAGGCGACAAAGAGTAAACTCTGGGCAGGCGCAGCAGTGACGTTCACCGGAGACTCTGAGCAGAGGCGGGAAGTGCCTGTAAGAGTGAAAAGAGGGGAGTACGGAGGCGCAGGGCCCGGCAGGGGGTCCGGACAGACCCCCCCCTGTCTGTGAGTGACCTGGAGAAGGCGGTGTTGGGCGCGGGCAGCCAGGCGTGGACTGACACGTACCCGTGGGGATGGAAAGAAGACCGCAGGAAATCGCTCCCACCCACCCCTCCGCCCCGGCCCTGAGTCAGGCCCCTCTCAGCCCTTCCACTGAGCAGCCTTTCTTACTTGAGCTGTGTGTGGCCCGTGGCACAGGTGGCTTCTTACGTAGTTCCGAATTACGGAAGTGGTTATTTCCGGATGGTAGGATAGTGGATTTATTTTTGTATTTTTTTCTTTCTGAATTTCATCTTCTCTGTGTTGGGTTCCCCCCCCTCAATTGGAAGAAAACTCTTTTGAACATCTTCTTATTGATGTTCTTACCGTGAAAGCATAAAAATATTGAAGCAGTTTTTTTTTTTATACTTCCTGGGATTTTTTTTTCCCCTAATTATGCTAAGGGACTTTTGACTCTTCTCATGACAGGATTAGAGAGCAGTGGTTCTCAAACCTCAGTGTGTGTCCTGGACCCTAACCCCAGAGTCTCTGATTCAGTAAATCTGAGCCCGGGACCCAAGAATGTGCATTTCTGGCAAGTCCTTAGGATGCTGCTGGTGTTGGTGTTGGGACCTCACTCGGAGAACCACAGATACAGAGAAGAAGGTGCAGCTGAGCAGAGCAGCTCTGTAAGGAGTAGGGTAAAGGCTGAGGTGACAAGATCTCTCAATAAGATGTCCCCACCTTTCTAATCGTCCCTCTGTTTTGTCCTTTTTACAGAATATGAGACGGCAAACAGGAGAAAATGGGGACATTTTTTGTCTGCCCCCGACATTTGTCACAGTCAGAATTTTACCCTTTCTCCCCAAACCCTCACATACCGCCTGGATGTTCTCTGTGAGCAGCACAAGGGTGGGAGAGGCTGAGAGGTAGATTTGTGTCATCTCTGAGCATCAGCAGTTCATTTGGGCTGACACTTATCCGACCTACATTTATTCTTCAGAAATAGTTACCTAGCAATGCCTTTTTTTTGTACTGAAAAGCCAATGTTTTAAAATATTTAGCCACATTTCAGCTTAAAGACTTGTCTCTTTTTCGTGGTGAGGATAGGTAACACTTGGTTCTCATGACTGGCCCCGCCCTGAAGTTGCACACATATGATTTTAGGTGAAGGCTAATCCCTGCTGCAAAACAAAGCTTCGATGCATAAGGAAATGTTCCTTTTACATTTGTGTTTTTCATTGTAATTTTTACAATTCTCCGGCAGCCAGGCATTCACGTTTGTTGTTGTAAGTGTATTATGTTGAATGTCATTGTTGTCTCTTGGTTGTAATCATTTAAATCTTGATTTCAGCTGATGAGTAAAGAGTCCCCTGTGTCTGCTGGGAATGACGCCTATGCTGACCTTGACCGCCAGGTACCTGGTTTTGCATTGTTTCTGTATGTGCGGAGGTTGAAGGGTAAACTTCGGATGTTAATGAAAAAGATGTTTCAACTCATGAAATATATTGGTGTAGTTCTTTATTTTTTACCTACCATGCAAGAGTTACACTTTTTCTTTTTAAGCCACTTTCCTGCTGCTGCTACTGCTAAGTCGCTTCAGTCGTGTCTGACTCTCTGCGATCCCATAGATGGAAGCCCACCAGTAAACATTTGTAATAAAACTTGTAACTAACATAATTTATTAAATAAATTAGCTTCTTTATTATATTTTGTGTTTTCTAGTCATGGTTTTTCCTTTTCTGTTAGTGATAGCTTTCTGTATGCCACATTTAAGAAAACAGATGCAGTCCTGGAACATGGCATGCATTTAGTCCTATGATTTATTTAGAACACAAAAGATATTTTGCCTTTTATTTCATGTTATTCTTCAATGGAAAAAGTTTCTTTTTCCTTTCATCTTTCTGAAGATGTGAATAGTCTGTCAGGAGATATTTACACATGCTAAGGAGCTACTATATTTTTTTAAGGAACTCTGCAATATATTCTTACGGTTTGTAACAGAAAAGTTGATTTATAATTTTAAGTACTGCTTTTTAATAAATTGTTGTTACATTGTCAGTTGCTGTATTCTGCTGTTCTGGGACATCTGTTCCATAGCATGAATAAAAATCTTTGTGTTCTTTGTCTTCTCTCATTTCTTCCCCATGGTTTCTAAATATTTTGCAGGAAAATCTTTGGTATGCTATAATTTTAGCCCAAATTGTAATTTGTCTTTTCCTTACTCTGTGGCATCTGAGTTTAAACTTGTTACCTTGGATGCACATTTTGTTTTTGTATCCATTATGCAGAGATTTGATCACATGAAATGAAAAGCCAATATAATTTTATTTTCATCAATTTTTTTTTTGTAAAAAGTCAATTAACTTTAATGTTTTCATACATTGCTAACTTAGAGTTTATTGAGACCCAGCTTGGGACTGTTTGGTTTGTGCTGAGAATCAGGATAATAAAAACCTTTCATTTTGAAACTGATAAACAAAATTAACACCAAGGTTTAATATGATTGAACATTGTGTTGAAATACACTAGCTATTTATTTTAACAGTTGAACCCCTGTTCTAGCATATATAGATTTTACCAAAGTAAAATTTCCCAGTTATTACAGAATCAAAACATTACCAAGAATCAGGTGGCTCAGATAAGAAAAGATGTATAAGAGAACCAGATTCCAAGCTCAGAAAAGACAAAGCTTAGGACTAAAAGATACTCAAAGTTAGAAGTGGCTTCTTAACACAGAAATTTGGTCTAAATCGTTTCCAAACAACACGAAGTTTATTTATAAATTTCCAGATTTGTTCATTGAACATTTATCAAGCGTCAAAAAAAAAAAAAATTGTTTTAACTCCTGCAAGAGGGTTCTTGATTTCTGCTGTCCCCAGAAAGAGAAGGGAGTTCTGTGTTCTACATGTGTGGTTGTTAGCTGTTGCCCTGTCATATTCCATTGTTGACTGTAGCTCTTTGTTTCTATCCAGCTGAAGAAAACTTCAGAAGAACTAAATGAAGCTTTGTCGGCAAGGAAGAAATTGCCCAAAGGTGCCATGAGTTGGATCTGCAGGTAAGAGGGCTGTTCCCGGACCACCTGTCTGAAACGGGCTCTATAAGTCCCACCACGCGCAGTGGGTTCCGCTTGCAGTTCAGTTTGACTATAACACAGCCTAATTAGAGAAGAAAAATCCTGGGAAAAGAGTACAGACCTAGCAAAGATCAAGAGTTTTCCTTCCTTCTCACAACTCTATTAAATTCACAATAAATGAATTAAAATGGGATAAGCCCACAAAAAGAGAAAGAGGAGGGAGACCAGCACTCAGGAGACTGGGGGAGATTTTTTTAAAGTCCTGACTTCTGTAGTATTTGCCAGTCTCGACGTTATACACACTTCCAGTGACCAGTACCAGTTGCTAACGGTTTAACAGTCGGCTCACCTGTCTCCTGAGTATTTAACAAGCAGCTCGGTTACAGCCAGCAATAGCACACCACACTCATTATCCGCTTCTGAAGGCCAAAGACAGTTGGGAAAAGTGCTGAATGGCCTAAGAGGGGTAAAGAATGCAGTGACCAGACCTCTTATAAAAGGGGTGGGGACTTCTCTGGTGTTCCAGTAGGTAAGAATCTGCCTGCCCACCCAGGGGATGTGGGTTCAGTCCCTGGCCCCGGAGGGTCCACATGCTGCGGGCAGCTAAGCCTGTGCCCCACAACCTCTGAGTCTGCACTGTAGGGCCTGAGGGCCGTGGCTGCTGAGCCCGGGCGCCTGCAGCCCGAGGAGCCGCCAGATGAGACGGCCGTGCACCCCAGCTGGGGAGCAGCACCCACTTGCAGCAGCCGGCAAGCCCAAGCGCAACGACAGAGGCCCAGCGCCACCAAACACAAGAATAAATAGTCTAAAGATAATCGCGAAGAGGGGCGGGCGCTGTAGCCAGATCCCAGAGAACCGCAGGGAGCCCCCCCCAACATGGCAGAAGGCTGCAGCCAGGCACAGCGGGGTCTCCTGTAGGAGCGCCCCCCCAGCGCCGTCACCCGCTGCAGACACGCTGGCCGAAGCCGGCTTCTCCCGCAGTTCTCTCCTAGAGAGTTAAGCAAACAGAAGAATGGGAGGGTAGACTCAGTGCTAGTATCGCAGGCTTAGGCTCTTTGCATCTGGACCTTTCCGGGTTCTCGAACTTACAGAGAGCAAGTGAGGGAAAACGCACAGCGACAGAGAGCAGGGTCAAGGCAGACAGGAGACCCGCCCTAGAAGAAGTGGAGAGACTGGGGAGGTAGAAGCGTTTTCTCTATGATTGTTTAATGCCCCTGTCAATCTGGCAGAGATGCTGTGTCTCTAAAGTAAGGACAAGATGCCGTTTTAAAAACAAAAAAGAGATGAAGAAACACGTGAAGTATTAGTCGCTCAGTCATGTCTGACACTTTGTGACCCCATGGACACATGGGGTCTGCCAAGCTCTTCTTTCCATGGGATTCTCCAGGCAAGAATCCTGGAGTAGGGTGCCATTTACTATTCCAGAGGATCTTCCTGACCCAGGGATTAAACCCAGGTCTCCTGCATTACAGGCAGATTCTTTCCCATTTGAGCCACCAGGGAAGCCCCTCAGACTGAGAGGAACACTTAAGTAAATTGAAAATAGAATTGTCAAAATAAAAATCCGGTAGAATAAAATAGTTAAAAATAAAGTTGAAGAAATCTTTCATAGATAAAAAGAGAATGAGAAATAAAATGTATTTGTCTTGGATTTACAACAAGACCATAGGGGAGGAGAGAGTGCACGAGGTCCAGACAGCGCGTGATTGGCCCCATATTGATTCTTACTAAAGCTGGGTAGTAGGTACTCAGTTCACAGTATTTTCTGCTAGAAGCATTTTACTTTGAAGGCATTAATAGTTGGTCGTTGCTTTGGATGCTGGTAGAACTGTGATGAGAGCACACTTGTTGGGTTATGTAGTAAATAATACCTAGTCATAATAACGTAAGTGCCCTTGGAGAAGGAAATGGCAGCTCACTCCAGGACTCTTGCCTGGGAAATCCCATGGACGGAGGAGCCTGGTGGGCTACAGTCCATGGGGTCGCAAAGAGTTGGACATGATTGAGCGACTGAATGTGCACACAATGTAAGTGCTGTTAATTGCTTTTCAGATTTTAAAATGTATGCACAAATTATTCACGATAACAAGGTTGGTTGTTTTTACGAGCAGAATATGAGTATTATCCTTGGTGGCATAACATCCAGTCGTGCGCTGGGATTGGCTCTCTGTCTCAGGAGTGAAGTAGCGGCACCGGCAGGCTTGTGGCTCGGTGTGTTGTCTGTGGTGCTTTTGTGCTGCGGGGTCGGGGCTGAGGACCCACAGCGAGACTCGTGGCTCTGAGGGGCTGAGCTGGTCACAACTTGTACTCTGGCCTGGAGAGTTCCATGAGCCACATATAGTCCATGGGGTCACAAAGAGTCAGACACGCCGGAGCGACCTTCACTTTCATGAACTGATTACAATGTTGTAATGGCAAAAACCAACACAACACTGTAAAGCAATTATCCTCCAGTTAAAATGAGTACATAAATAAAGAGAAATTAGCAACAAAGAAATGAGTTTTTAAGATCTAAAGCCTTAAATATTTATTTTAAAAAGAATACAAGAGCAGAAAGAGACCCACGGTGTAGAGTTGAGCTGTTGCTCTCTTCTGAGAAAACACTCGTGCAGTTATGGAAATCTGACAAGATAGAGAGCTGGCATTTCAGACTCATCCGTTTATTCAGCAGACATTGAGCACCCGCTCCAGACCTTCCCCTGCTCTGTAGCTGCTGTGAAGCAGTGCAGTGAAGTTGCGGGGAAACACAGAACTGGATAAAATATCCTTGCCCCCAGGTGCTTACGTGCGTATGAAGAAGACAGACCATAAACAGGAAAAGAATACAGTCTGTCGTGTGCCGATAAGCGTTCTACAGACAGGGAGACTCGGGGCAGCAGGGTGGGAGGAATTTGTTCTGATGGATCATCAGCAAAGCCTGCCAGTGGAGGCAGCAAGTTTGTGAGAGATCCTAAGAACGTGGAGGGCTGGCCTCCCAGTTTTCCCTGGAGGAGTGTCCAGATCAGTGCACCTGAGTGGAGCTGGAGAGAGGAACTGTCCACAGAGGCCAGACAGGCCTTGGGAAAGACTCAGTAAAGGGGAAGGCATTGCATGCTTGTGAGCAGAGTCATCCTGTGATCCGAGTTTTATTTTCATGGGTTTTGATGGCTCCTCGGTGGAGACTAGACCGAAGGTGAAGGCCAACTCACGGAGACTGATTCAGATGCCTTTGGGACAATCAGGTGAAAACTTAGGTTGGCTTGAATCAGAATTGAGGGGTGGTGAGACGTGGCAGAAGTCTGTTTGCAGGCAGAGCTGCTGATGTTTGCTGAAAGAGTGGATGTGAGAATGAGCTGAGACAGTCCTGACAAGCAAGTGGAAGGACAGAGGTAGCGCTGCTGAGATGGGGAGGCGGCGGGCGGGCTGGCCGGGGGCAGGGGAGAGTCCCACCTGCGCAGGTTGAAGCCAGACCCCTCGTGGCCATGATGCCCAGTTTGGGATCCCAGGCTGGAAATAGAAACGTGTGAGCTCTCAGTGAATATGTGGTGTTTACAGCCCAGCTACTGAAAGACATCCATGTATTTAGGAAGGAAAAGCCGTGGGTGCCCCAAGGCAGGGCCATGGAGAGGACCAGGAGAGGCAGGTGTTCTGGGAGCCGCAGGAAGCAGAGCTCCGCTGGTCCTGGGGGCAGTGGGGCTGGAGCCTTGCTGGAACAGGCTCAAGAGGAAATGGGGGTGGAGATGGAAAACCGGAAGTGGAGGCGGCTTCTTTTCCAGATTCTAGAGATGTAGTGGCCTACAGTAAACTGCCCACTTCTTAAGTGTACGATTCTGATGCCCGTTGGCATCACCACACTCAGGATAACGGGCTCTCTGTCATCTTCTTCCAGCCCCGGCTCTGCTTTCTGTTTCTGGATTAGCTTGTATCTTCTAGAATCACATATGAAAGGATCACACACACTGTTCTTTTTCTGCTTGGCTTCTTCTTCTTCTTTTTTTTTTTTTTTGATTCATTCATATTGTTGGTATCAGTAGTTAATTCTCTTGTTGTCTCTTGTTCTCTTGTTGGTATCAGTAGTTAATTCTATTGTTGTGTTCTGTTGAATGGATGTGCTGTTATTTAGCTATTCACCTGTCAATAAGTCCTTGTTTCTCTGTGTTTCTTAGTCACTCAGTCGTGTCCGACTGTTTGCGACCCCGTGGACTGTAGCTCGCCAGGCTCCTCCGTCCATGGGATTTTCCAGACAAGAAAGCTGGGGGGGGATTGCCATTCCCTTCTCCAGGGGATCTTCCCGACCCAGGGATCGAACCTGGGTCTCTTGCATTCCAGGCAGATTCTTTGCCATGTGAGCCGCCAGGGAAGCGGTTACACATGAACCTGCTATGAACATTCTGCATCTCTGTGTGAACATGTTTTGTTTCCCTGCGGTAAATAAATACCTAAGAGTGAACTGTCTGCATCATGTGGTAGTTCCATGATTAATTTTTTAGGAAAATGCAAACGAGGTATTCACAGCGTTCAGAACATTACACATTCTCACCAGGTGTGTTAAATCCCACCTACGTGCATCTTGGCCAGCATTTGGTACAGCCAGTCTCTGTGATGTTCAGCTTCCTAGTCGGGAGTGAGTGTGTGGCCATAACATTATGGTCTCACTTTGCTTTTCCTTAGTGAGTAATCATGAGTATCTTTTTGTGTACTTAGTTGCCATTGGGTGTGTATCTGCATTCTCATTCAGTCCTGCCCTGCTCTCTGTAGCCACATGTACATAGCACAGCAGGTCTTCTGTCATGGAATTTTCCCGGGAGGAATACTGGAGTGGGTTGTCGTTTCCTACTCCAGGGGATCTTCCTGATCCAGGGATCGAACCTGCATCTCTGCATCTCCTTCATTGGCAGGTGGATTCTTTACCACTGAGCCACCTGTGAAGCCTTTTATATGTCTTTGGTGAATTATCTTTTCAAATATGAAATTTTTAAAATGAATTATTGCTTGCTTTTACATACTACTCTGTCTATGCTGCTGCTGCTGCTGCTGCTAAGTCGCTTCAGTCCTGTCGGACTCTGTGTGACCCCATAGACGGTAGCCCACCAGGCTCCCCCGTCCCTGGGATTCTCCAGGCAAGAACACTGGAATGTGTCGCCATTTCCTTCTCCAATGCATGAAAGTGAAAAGTGAAAGTGAAGTCGTTCAGTCGCGTCTGACTCTTAGCAATCCCATGCACCAGGCTCCTCCGTCCATGGGATTTTCCAGGCAAGAGTACTGGAGTGGGGTGCCATTGCCTTCTCCTATGCAATATTCCTAAATAGTATAAATGTTTTAAGTGGAGATTACTTATACTTCTTTAAAAACAGGCTTTAATTCATAATGGCTTCCCTGGTGGCTCAGATGGTAAAGAATCTGCCTGCAGTGTAGGAGACCTGGGTTTGATCCCTGGGTCAGGAAGATCCCCTGGAGAGGGGAATGGCCTCCCCCTCGAGTATTCTTGCCTGGAGAATTCCATGAACAGAGGATCCTGGTAGGCTACAGTCTGCGGGGTCACAAAGAGTTGGACACAACTGAGTGACTGACACACACATAGAATTCATAATGGTAATTTACAAGTGGTTAATGCAGATTCCAATGTAACTGGAGAAAACAACCCCTGTCTTTCTACGTTCTAACAGGTCGCAGCACTGCAGGAGGAGAAAAGCAGCCTGTTGGCAGAGAATCAGGTATTAATGGAAAGACTTAATCAATCAGATTCTATAGAAGATCCTAACAGTCCAGCAGGAAGGAGGCATCTGCAGCTCCAGACTCAGTTAGAGCAGCTCCAGGAAGAAACATTCAGGTAAAGGACCCCTCCCTCAGACCTAATCCTTTAAAACCTGGTACTGTCTTTTGCAGTTAAGAATATAGTGTTAGGGCTTCTGGGTGACTGCAGACCAAGGTGGCTCTGTGATTAGCCACTTCCCAAAAGTCTTCCCACAACACACCGTGAAATAAGCACACGGAAGAACTAGCAAAGGCGCCTGAGGGTGAGCTGAAACGGTCACTGGAAAGATTAAGTTCACTCAAAACTGGAAATCAAATTTAAAACAAAAAAGAAATTAGATCACAAACTGCAGGGATACGGTTTCAAATTAAGTATATCTATCTTCTTAAAGGGTCAGATTCCAAAAAAAAAAATTAACCAGGCATGGAATTTAGAGATTGTGCCTTCCAGGGCACAGTTTAAGGGCATAAGAGAAAGGCCAGGGGCGAAATTTATAGAGACAGATGTAGTTAAAGGACAAGCCGATGTAAAGGAGTCATCCACTAACACATCTTCTTGAGGAGGAAAGGGCCAAAAAGGAAGAGGGCCCACTAGCATTTGGGTGGTGAAAAGGAAAATCTGCTGTCCTGCGAGACGGAACAGAGTGGCAAAGTCTAAGGCCTGGCAGGATGATAAAAATACTATGTTACGATTTTCTAGAAAATATATCATGACCCATTTCTTACCTAGCCATGAATTTTCAGTGTTAAAACTGTGAGTGAAATTAAGTATCATTACTTATCCACTAACTTAATATGTTTACCTATCTACCAGTCTTTATTTTTCTCCAGTGATGTGATGTTTTGTTTTGTTTTGTTTACCTTGACCAGAAAAAAGTGCACTTTATTTTAGTATTCCCAGAAACCGAAGACAAATAGTCCATTGCTCATGGTCTGCAGCCACAGTTTAGACTGTGATCTGAGGGCCCTTTCGGAGAGTCTTCAGGCCCTCTCTCTTCCAGCTGCGTATCTGTGTTAGACTGAATTTCTTTCATGAACCTCAGCCAAAAAAACCCTCACATCAGACACATGTAGAAACAGGAGAGCCCAGCTGTTTTCTGGTAAACCAGTGATTTGAATCACAGAATGTAGAGAACATCGCCATCACCATTTCTAGAAAGTAGCTGTGTCTCATAAATAATATATTGTATTAACATAATGGGTTTATTACTATTAGTTTCAAATGACCAACATCTCATTTATAAGTACTCTTTAACTAGTTCTGAAGAGTAGCAAACTCAATCCAGTGCTGTAGTAAAAATAAGCTTTATCCCAGAAATATTATTAAATCTGTTATAGTAGCTATTAAATCTATTACAATATATAAATGTATTATGCCTCCTCCAATCTGTAAGTTAAAGGAGAAGGAAGAGTAAACAAACAATAAGCTTGGTACATGAAATTATTGGTAAAGTTAAGAATATAAGATGAAGATGAGTATTAATCTATTAATATTATTTGACTTTTTTCTTGACACTAAAATTCCTGGCTTTGCCCCTCACTAGCTGTATAACCTTCGGCATACCTCCATTTCTCTAAGATGGTCTAATAGTTTTGTCTACCCTCTAGAATTTTTGTGAGCATTAAATGATTCAACATGCATAAAGTATTTTAGGAATGTTGCCTGGCACCTAGGAGCTATAAAGATTTAACTGTTGTTCCTTTTCTAGAACATGAAGAAGAAAAAGAAATGAGATTAAAATATGGGAAAGACAAAAAATAAATGATCATTATTTATAGATAACGTGTGTCCACCCAGAAACTAGCGGGGAACCAGCTGAGAAGTCCTTAGAACCAATAAACATTTAAGAGAGAGAGAGTTATGCGACACCTTTGCTTATGTCGCAAGCCTTTCTAGCAGTAGCTAGTATCACCGGGAAGATTCTGCTCATAAGTATATAAATGAAGAAGGGAACATTGTAATGCTTACCTTGATGGAAACAGCTTGGTACCCGTGCAGCAGAATACAGACACCGGTGACACAGATGATCCGTAAATCAGTCCAAGTATATATAAAAATTTGTAATATGATAAAGGTGGCCTTTTCTGATCAATAGGGAAAGGTTATTTGTCAAATAGTTTGGGAATGATTGGTAGGTATTTTGACAGGAAAAGTTAGATTCCTGCACTGTATCATATACCCAGATGGTTTCCAGAGAAACTGAAAATTTTAATGTTGAAAAGTGAAACCCTATAAATACTAACAGAAAATAATGAATTAGAAGAAAAAAATTCTAATTGTGCATTAGAAGCAAAAACTATAAAGTGTGAGATTCATTAGTTGAATTGGATAAAAACTAAGAATCTTTATGCATTAAATAAGTGAACAAAATTAAAATAACCAGTGATAAAGATTTGTGACATGAGAGAGAATCCCGTAAATCCAAAGGAAAGGTGTATGTATTAAGCAAAACAAATTCATACATGGAATTCCCCAGCAGCCCAGTGGTTAGGACTTGATGCTTTTATTGCAGAGGGGCTGAGTTAAATCCCACAAGCCGTGAGGTTCAGCCAAAAAAGCAACAGCAAATTAAAATAAATTAGGAGAACCATGTTATCCATATTTTAGAGGTGAAAAGATCTATGAAAAGAAGTCAGGCTGGAATGTTAACAGTAGGTACCTGTCTAGAGAGTAATGCATGATTTTTTTCTTCCTTGTTTTTCTCATTTTTTAAGCTTTGAAAGGGAGTATGTTTATTTCCTAATTAAAAATAAAACTTCATAGCTGATACATTGTGAAATATACCACTTGGTGTCTCACTTTCTGAGTAGAGGAATGGCAGCTGGTTGTTGTCTTTCTTCAAGTCTTAGAACAGCAGGCTCTGTTTCCAGGATAGTTAAAACTTGTAAATGCCGCATATGGTCACAAAAGTGGGAGACAAGTTCAAGAACATACTGTCATTGTTTTCAACTTACCTTTGCTGTTGTAAGAAGAATTATTGGACAGTAGAGCTCTCTGGGTCTGTTTCGTTTCGATGACAGGCTGGAAGCAGCCAAAGATGACTATCGGATACGCTGCGAAGAGCTGGAGAAGGAGATCTCCGAACTTCGGCAGCAGAACGATGAGCTGACCACCCTGGCAGACGACGCTCAGTCTCTGAAGGACGAAATAGATGTTCTTAGGTAACCAAGCCCCCCATCCCCGTGGGATTTCCGACCCGCCAGGCCCCGGGGTTCACCTCCACGGAGCCATTTCTCATCTGTAGAGCGGGAACAGCTCACACGCCCACTCAGGCTGACGGGTGGAGCTGAGTCTACGTTTGTAGGCCCTCGGAACAGTACCTGGCAGATCAGCGCTGCATATGAATGCTGGTCGAGTAGGAATAATCTCTGACCAGCGCTTGGTGCTTGCGTAGCCGTGAGCGTTCTCTCTGCTGCTCCTGGGATGTCATTCTGCGTCGTCCGGCTGATCGATTGTCCTCTTGCTCAGATCCTGTCTCCCCCACGGGGCTCGTTTCCTTGCTGGACTCAACTGTGCTCTCACCGGGCCCCTCGCTCCCTGCCGCTTCGGTTCTCCTCCACTCTGCCTGTATAACCTGCCCTCTGTCGGATCATTCCAACCGTCTGTATCTTACCCTTTGGCTCTTTAAATGCTGAGAACGAATAGAGAAAATCACGTAGTGATGTCATTTTTGTCCTCCCGCAGACTAACGATCCTCGCCCTCCTCTAGGCTCCCCCCACTGGTCCCCCGTTCTGCTGCCCACCCCCGGACGGCTCTGTCTCCACTTACCTTGTCGCTGCTCTGAGTTTTCCTGACTCTTCTCCCTGTCTGTCCCCCCCACCCCAACCCCTCCTGAGCTGCAGTCTCGTTGGATGACATTGCCCCCTGCACCGAGGGACGGGGTCATGACCCTGGACCCACTGCGTGCTGTCTCCTGCATCCTCACTGTGTTTGGCCCCTGCTGCCTGCGTGCAGACTGGTGCCCGTCGCCCGTCCGCTGCTGACTCCTGGGGCTCTGGTCGCAGCCCTTCTTGGCTCTGCCACACAGTTACCACTTTTCTTTCCATTTGACTCTCCCCCTACCCCGCCACCCCCAAGCGTCTGTCTGTATGTTTCGGTCCCTCTCTTCTTAGAAACCGTGAGAGAAGTACTACTCTCTGCTTCTCTCCAGAACAGATTTAGATTACACGGGATCAGATTTACCTTCTCTCCTTCACCCACTAGAGTTTGCCACCGCTCGCCCCCACTGCTCCTCGGAAACAGCTGTTTCTCTGCTCACGGATAACATCCACTTGCCAAATTATCTGGACACTGTGCAGTTTACTTTGCTTTTGTGCTGCCTGGAACTCTGACTACCGGCTCCCGCTGGCATTCCTTAAACTTTATATAATGTTCTTCATTACAAATTTTGCTGTCACTTCGGTCACACTTTTGAACCTGCCCCAAAAGCTGAGCTGGACTCAACCACTGGTCTCGTCATTTCATTAGAGCGTGTTACTTCCTGGCGGTCTTCCTGGTGTAGCCCTGTCTACAGCAGCTCTACAGCTGTGAGTGTGTTTGTGATTCCTGGTTTCCCATCTCGTTCTAGACATTCTTCTGATAAAGTTTCTAAACTAGAAGGCCAAGTAGAATCATATAAGAAGAAGCTGGAAGATCTAGGTGATTTGAGGCGGCAAGTGAAGCTCCTAGAAGAGAAGAACGCTATGTACATGCAGAACACAGTCAGTCTGGAGGAGGAGCTGCGGAAAGCCAACGCCGCGCGGAGTCAGCTCGAGGCGTACAAGAGGCAGGTGAGAGAGCGGCCTGGCTCCTTACCCTTGTGTGCAGCTGAATTCCCGAGTCGCACCAGCTCATCAGAGTCCACTGACTCGTTTTCACAGCATTCGGTTTTTCACCTCTGAAACTTGGTTCTTATCCAGAGGTTATCGATGGGTCCCTACAGCAGATACTTCTGTTAGGTCTTAATGTAATCGCACTGAGTCTT
>SJYC01146107.1:0-11895 GCA_006408675.1 Madoqua kirkii | reverse complement strand
TGTAAAAGAATGCAACTAGAACACTTTTTAACACCATACGCAAAAATAAACTCAAAATGGATTAAAGATCTAAATGTAATACCAGAAACTATAAAACTCATAGAGGAGAACATAGGCAAAACACTCTCCGACATAAATCACAGCAGGATCCTCTATGACCTACCTCCCAGAATACTGGAAATAAAAGCAAAAATAAACAAATGGGACCTAATTGAAATTAAAAGCTTCTGCACAACAAAGGAAACTATAAGCAAGGTGAAAAGACAGGTGAAAAGACAGCCTTTGGAATGGGAGAAAATAATAGCAAGTGAAGCAACTGACAAACAATTAATCTCAAAAATATATAAGCAACTTCTGCAGCTCAATTCTAGAAAAATAAACGACCCAATCAAAAAATGGGCCAAAGAACTAAATAGACATTTCTCCAAAGAAGACCTACAGATGGCTAACAAACACATGAAAAGATGCTCAACATCACTCATTATCAGAGAAATGCAAATCAAAACCACAATGAGGTACCATTTCACGCCAATCAGAATGGCTGTGATCCAAAAGTCTACAAGCAATAAATGCTGGAGAGATTGTGGAGAAAAGTGCTTACTTTTAAGAGTTTAATCCCAAGAAAAAAGTAGACACATGCATAAAAATTTTAACAGGAACTTTCTTATTTTTAAGAAAAAGAGACATGCTTTAATAAAAGGAAATGACACCAGGAAGGGACATGTACACCAGGAAGGGACTATTTAAATAACATATGTACCCAGTGGAGTACTATAACATGCACCTCTGTTCTTGTCCATTAGATATTTTTTAGCAAAAAAAACAATTACAAGGAAGGAAGTATAACAGTTACATAAAAATATACAGGAAAATGTTTGGAAAGATAAACACTTAATTTTTTAAAATATAGTTCCCTCTGTGCTGTAAGTAACAGAATCCCGAATCTCTTACAATGAGTATGTGTTTGCTTCAAGACGAATATAAAACAAATTTTATTTTAAAGTGGACTGTAATCATTTATTTTAATGCCTCAGTTTCCAAAAGACAGCATCAAAACATTATGTACATATAGAAGACAGACTTCTATATGTAAGACAGACTTCGGCTTTAAAAATCGAATCATCTTACAAGCAAAAGTTTTCATGTTTTAATTAGAAAGAAATATAAGATAGTGTGGTGTATTGCTCAATGTGTATAGTACAAAGGAAAATTGCTAGAGGGGGTCAGAAATGAGAATGAACATTACCTTGAGTTACTGAGAAAAATTCATGGAAGAAAACAGACTGGGTCTTCATGATAGCTGTGGTTGAAAAGCTGAGGGGAAAGGGAAATCGTGTCCCAAAAGTCCTGTATATAATGGTAGGAATTGATGTGGTGTTTAAGGCCAAACCCCCACTAATTTCAGAGAGTATTATTAGGAGTTAAGGAGAGAAGGGATTATCCCATTACCTGAAATATGCTACACACCTTCTCTCATTATGGGCTTCCCTGGTAGCTCAGCGGTTAAAGCGCCTGCCTGCAATGCAGGAGACCCGGGTTGGGAAGATGCCCTGGAGGAGGAAATGGCACCCCACTCCAGTAGTCTTGCCTGGAGAATCCCATGGATGGGGGAGCCTGGTGGGATATAGTCCACGGGGTTGCAAAAAGTCTGAGCGACTTCACTTCACTTCTCTCATTAGAGATCTATACCATTGAATCTACAGGGGATCTGTTTTAAGGCCTGACTTGGACACTTAAGTCCGTGGATGCTCAAGTCCCATAGTTAGTTCTCTGTATCTATGAAATCCGCATCTGCCCATTCACTCAACTTCAGATCATGTAATACTTTATTTACATAAAAGAAGAAAAAAGTCGTGTAAGTGGACTGGTACAGCTTAAAGCTGTGTTGTTCAAGAGTCAAATGTAAATGAGAACATTTCTTTGAAAGAAAAATCTTTAAGACTGCTTCTGATTTGTTAAGAAACTTGATGTCAGGAAGATCTCTTTCTTTTTTTCTCTTTTTTAAAGGCATTCTCTCATTGAAAAAAGTAAGTTGAATACAATTCAAGGCTTATATGAGTAAGAAAAACAATTATTGGCTTATTTATTTAAACTAGCTTTTTCTTCTCTCTCCCTCCAGTACATGTTCCAGGTAATCAAATAGAAAATTCTTTTCTGTATTACAAACTTAATATATTATCTCTTGAAGAATAAAAGTCTATGTAATTATTAAGAGTAAATTTCTTTCACTTCTTGGGCAAATCTTGATGTCAGGAAGATCTCTTTCTTTTTTTCTCTTTTTTAAAGGCATTCTCTCATTGAAAAAAGTAAGTTGAATACAATTCAAGGCTTATATGAGTAAGAAAAACAATTATTGGCTTATTTATTTAAACTAGCTTTTTCTTCTCTCTCCCTCCAGTACATGTTCCAGGTAATCAAATAGAAAATTCTTTTCTGTATTACAAACTTAATATATTATCTCTTGAAGAATAAAAGTCTATGTAATTATTAAGAGTAAATTTCTTTCACTTCTTGGGCAAACTTCTGGCACTCAGGTGGAAAGGATTTATGTTCCTTATTGATTGCACAGAGAAACCACTTTTTATATTAACCTGTATTATATAGGGTCCTGGGTTCAGCAACAAATTTTATTATTCGTTTAGTTATGAACCTTTCAACTGTGAATTGAAATCCTGTCCAGGTCCCAAAAGGAGGATTTTCTTGCGTATTTTAATGTTGATTTGAAGAAGCTGGAACATCTCCACCATGGAATGAAAATTCCTAAAAGTATTTGTACTATAATGTTTGTTAAAATGAAGCAAGTCAGAGTATTCTTTGTAGAGGATCTCTTTAAATAGTAAGATAAATATATTTTTTATTTTCAAAATTTCTTAAAAGTTTGTTTTATTGAAGTATAGTTGATTTATAATGTGCTAATTTCTGGTATGCAGAAAAGTGATTCATTTATGTTATATACAGTTATATATATATATTTATATTCAGTTATATAATAGTTATATATATATTCTGTTTTCTGTCTATGAGTCTGTTTCTGTTAAGATACATGTAAATAGTATTCTTGTTGTAAACATTCTCTAGGCAAGTCTTGTGTTTGAAACTAAATATAATTCTAAATAACTTCTCTACCTGTAGCAGTCATACAATAAACACTTCTATGTTTCTTCAGTATCTTTCTCACTTAGGGCCTAGTATTTGGCAGAACTGATTAGAAAAAATATATTCAAGTCCCATAGTTAATAGGAAAAAAAATGCCCTGCTATATCAAGAAAGCTGCTTAGACCTGAAACATTGAGCAGAACAATAAACAGGTTGGTTTTGGTGATCCCACTTTTAAAGATATTGCTGCAATTATTTGAGTATATAACTGCTTTTTTTTTCTCCTAAAGGAGACCAAGCAAATGGTGAAATATTAAGTTGGATGTGATTTTCCTATTCCAATTTTAAATGTTCTCAAGGAAAATTAAATGATGCTGATTGTAGCCCTATGTTCCTATTGTGCTGCAGTACTAAATAATAAAAATGAAATATATTTAAAAAACCCAGTAGTGCGACAGAGCTGCAGTTGGCTCAGCCACATACAAAGAAGCCTTGTTTGGGCTGTAGGTTGCTAGGGATGCTTTCTCTATTTATAGGCTCTCCAGTGAGGCCTTCTGGGGAATAACTACGCTGTGTAGCCATGGTTCTGTCAAAGGATCTGGAAAAAAAAGGAAAGAAATCTCTGGCCTTGAACACACTAATCAATATGTAATGATATGGCTGAATCAATTACTTCTAATTTTCTACGTCTGTAAAATGTCAACTGTATGAATGTATTGGCAGGTTAAAAAAATTCCAAGAACAAACATGTAAATTCAAGAGAATTTTTAAAAATCTGTTTTATTCATGAATATCACATTTTCTTTCAGATAAAATTTATGGTTAATAGCATCTTCAGTGTGTAAGTATCACCCTGTCAATATTTCTCTCTTTTCTAACAATACAAGTCCTGATCTCTCTTTCTTACAGTGAAGAGTTTTCATTTGCAGTATGTAACATTACCATAGAGAAAAGATGAACCTTATGAGGTAGCAAGTGTCGCAGCTTGTAAAGATGCAAAGTCTTTTGTTTAATCATTGAAAAAAAACCCTACATATTTTACATAGATAGAGATCTAACAGAAATAGAACTTCTAAAATGTGAAGTACTAGGAAATAGCTTATCTCTGAAACTCTATATCTCCTATAATCTGGGTCCTGCGCTGGGTTCTCTGTGTGCACTTTGGTGATTCTCCCGTTCTAGTGGGTAGATATTCCCCACCACCAGCCCTTCCTTCTTTCTCTGTCTCTTTCCCGTTTCATTTCTTCTTTTTTTCATTCCTTTATCCTTCTTTCAGCTTTCATTCTAGAACTTTAAGAAGTTATTATAAAATTAGTTCATACTAATTTTTAAAAATGTAAGAAAAATGGAAAAGCATAGGATGAAAATAACTTTCCTCAAAATCAACCATCATTATCGTTTCATTCTTTTTCCTGCAAGTTTTTAAAACAAATATTTTGTTTCATCAAGTTGACATAATAATCTATGGTCTACTTTATAACTTTCACTTTTTCACTCATGCCAAGAACCTTATAGTTTTATTAAAACCTCTTTAAAGTGTTACTTACTTGTCTGCACAAAAATATACCATTTATTAAAAGCTTGGAAAAACCTACATCATTTCATCATTTAACTGTGATTTCTCTTACACTTTTAATCTTTTCCTCTCAATCACTTCAATCTCTATCATCTGAGAGTGTCTGCAAATCTCTCCCACTTTAAACATATCATTTTGTAATCATATATCCCACTCTTAATTACTGCCCTTTCTCCTTCTCTTGGGAGTCAACTTCTTTTTCAGTTTTAAAGTCATTCTATTCACACTCTGCCTCTACTGGTCGCTAAACAACTTGCTCTGGAAAATGGCACCAATGCCAGCTGATACACCCAACTCACCGATTTCTTTGTAATCTTATCAGTGTCATATTTTTGTGGAGGGCTGCCCTTCCTCTCCCTGTCCCTTGATGTGTTAGTACCCCCTGGCTCTGTCCTGGCTCTACTTTTCAATCTTCATACTCTCATACTCTCCTGTGATTACTACTACACTCACATGTCCATTACTCTCAAGTATAGATTTCAGATCCAACTTTCTTTTTATTGGCTATTACCACTTAGATGCTCCTCAGACAATTCCACCTCTTCATGTCTAAATGCTATTAATTCTCTTCCTTTCTATTTTGTTTTCTCTTGGATTCCCTTTCTCTTACCCTCCTTGTTCCAGAGTCAAAATGTCAGCAGTCAATCATCCTTGTTCCTTCATCTCACCCATCTCATCCCCTCTGTTCAAATCATAAAGTTCTGAAAGAGAACCACCATCACTTTACCTGTGCTGCTCCTCCCCTCCTCAAAGCCATAGCTTCAGTTCGGTCCTGTGACATCAGCCTGGGTGTTCCCAGGTCCCGCTGCCTTGTTCCCCCTTTTCAGTAATGCTAGTTATCCTCAATCTGTCTGCCAAACACCTACTTGAATTTCAAGACTTAGAACAAAAGTTAACCCTATAAAAATTTTCCTGACTTTCATCTTTCCAATGTGTATCTGAACATTTCCTTCTTTGATTTTTTGCTGCATTGTGCATACAGTTGTCCAGGCTGCTTATAGTCATAATGTATTTACATTAAATTGTAACACCATAAGGCAGGGATCATATCTATGACAGAATGTCTTTTTTTGACTTTGTATTTCTTATGCCTGGAACACAGAAGATATGCAATAAGTGGTAAATGAATGAACAAATGGCTAGGCTTATAATATTTAGTCTTTTCATTTATTTTAAATATTTTCATTTTACTACTTATATATACCTCTGTAAATTATATCAAAGATCTTTATTTGAATTTTTCATTCTTTCTTACAGATAGAAGTAATCCCTACAAGTTTAATTAATGAGACAGGGTAGGAACATTTTGAAGATTCTTGACACTCTAGTACTCTTGCCTGGAAAATCCTATGGATGGAGGAGCCTGGTGGGCTGCAGTCCATGGGGTCGCTAGGAGTTGGACACGACTGAGCAATTTCACTTTCACTTTTCACTTTCCTGCATTGGAGAAAGAAATGGCAACCCACTCCAGTATTCTTGTCTGGAGAACCCCTGGGAGGGGGGAGCCTAGTGGGCTGCTGTCTATGGAGTCGCACAGAGTCGGACACGACTGAAGTGCCTTAGTAGCAGCAGCAGCAGCAGCAGCAGCAGCAGTACATATTGCCCAAATACGTGTCAGTTTAATCCAAATTTTAACTTTTTTTTTTTTAAAATAATAGCATAATGAAATCTTTGATTTTTTTTCCCCCTAGTATCTTGCTGGGGAGCTACTCGGGGCTATATTCAGTTTCTATTGGGTTGGCCAAAAAATTTTGTTTGAGTTTTTCCATCAGTTCAGTTCAGTTCAGTCACTCCGTCGTGTCCGACTTTTTGCGACCCCATGGACTGCAGCACGCCAGGCCTCCCTGTCCATCACCAACTCCCGGAGTTCACTCAGACTCACGTCCATTGAGCCAGTGACGCCATCCAACCATCTCATCCTCTGTCGTCCCCATCTTCTCTCGTCTTCAATCTTTCCCAGCATCAGGGTCTTACCAAATGAGTCAGCTCTTCACATCAGGTGGCCAAAGTATTGTAGTTTAACCGTGCATGAACTTTTTGGCCAGCCCAATATTTGCAAACTGGTAGCAACATGCTGAAGTTTGTAATATTAAATTGCTATCTCCCAATGCTATAGAAAGTATGGAAGGTAGCATTTAACAAAAGCCAAATAGGCAATGTACAAAAGCTTAAGTTATTTCCTTTCTTTTTCTTTTGTCATAGTCTAATAAATTCTTAGTGGACTTTGATTATTAAGACACAGTGCAAGGCCAACCTTTTTAACCTTTTCTGAATAGACTATTGATTCAATGTAAACTGCTTTCTAAAAGTTCAATATGCACATCTGGGGAGTTTGCTACCCCTGTGCTTTACAGAAAAGTTGTGAGAATTAATACATTTATAGAGCAGTATGTGCCTTTTAGATGAAATGTTTGGTACAAAATTCAACTCTAGCATTGTTATTTAAAAGCAAACTTCTTTGGGGAAAGAAGAAAGGATTCCACAGTAACTTTTGATTAAAAGTTGTGTACTCCAGCATTTTTTTCCAAAGGTGATCTCCAAGGAAGCCTTGAAAACTGTACACCTTGTCATCTACTGATATGCTGTAGCATAAAAGAGAAGTGATATGGATTTATTTTTGTCCACCTATTTTAGGTCAGTATGATTTTCTATTTGTTCTCAGCTTATCTTGGTAACTCTTAGTTTACTGTTGTATTTTACATAATTTTGAGTTATTTCTTGATTGATTTTATTGTTTAATTGGAACTGAATTCATGTGGCTAATTCCCTGCAGATCTTTCTCTCTCACTCTCTCTCTCTCTTTTTTTTCTTACAGAGCAGATCCCATGTGATCTGGAATGCATGGGGTTTTGGTAGCTATGGAACCACATCATAAACTTTGATGGATGGCAGGTGCTTTACTCACTTCAACTATTAGAACCTATGGGCACTCGATGTGTTCAGCCAAGAATGACATTTGCTCACAGGGATCATAAAACAAAAAGAACCTTTACTTTTGATTTGGCAGTGAGGAGATAACAGACAAGTACTAACGAGGATGTAATGAAACTGGATGAGGATTACTCTGGTAAATATTGCTGAAAGGGGGAAACCTGCAGCCAAGGCAGAGGGTGTAGTTTAAATAGCAAAGCAGTGCAATCTCTCTATACTGTAAGTGTTTTTGGTAACAAATACTGTATTTGTATCTGTTATCTGTGAGTCTTGACACCTTGAGTTATAAGTGGGTGATAAATCAAATTTTAGGAATTATAAGTTCAGAACTTTTGAAAGTTGTAACATGTTTACCTGAAAGATGGAAAAAAACATATTTATTAGATTTTTGATGACTTAGGGAGTGGGAATGAAGAGATGGTAGGTAGCCTGATAGACGACAGAATTGGGATTCAAAATCACTCGGATGAACTGAAGATGGTATAACCCGTGAAAATGTGGTTAGAATCAGGCAGAAGGATTTATGTTAGAAGAGCACAGGGGTCACACTCAAGGAGAAGCACTTTAGGAAGATATTGTGTATGCAAAGGAGACTAAAAGTAAGCAGGGACTCATAACAGAAAAATACTGTATTTAGGAGAATAGATCACTGAGTGCTATTTAATAAATCAAGAATTTCAGAAACTGATGGGTTTGAGTAGAGAAACAAAATACTTGAGGTTGTCCCAGAGGACTGCAACAGTGCAGGGTCAAAGGAAATACGATAAAAGGCAAAATCAACATTGACCTTCAAGAGCCTGTTTTTTGTCACTCAAAACACCTGATCGGCTGTCCCCTAGGTTAAAAGAAACAAACTATAAATGGAGTAGGAGAGCTCGGGATATCATCAGGACATTTCTAGGCAGTGAATTCTACTGATTATTAGAAGAGATTTTGAAATCATTCTCTTTAAGATCTTTAAAAGCAGGATGGTAATTTTGCTGTGAGAGGTAGAGAGATGACTTAGGCTGTAATGGGCTCCGTGCTTCTAAAATCCTCTTCAAAGTCTTGAAAACATAGTTCCATTTCTGATCAAGGAAACATAACATTCTCAATTTTCTCTGTGGAGTTGCCTGTAAAATTCCACAGAGGGCTGATCCACTTAGTCTAATCCATCATTTACTCTAATGTTCTAAGTCTCTTGAGATTTCAATGGACCTCAACACTGTGGTAAAATGTCCTCTTTGGACATCCTAATTAACTTAAGTAGATCATTTTTCCTTTTGCTTCTCTCCTTACAGCATTTTGCACATTTAATTTAGGCATTTATATAAGAAGCCCATCTACTTTCCAAGCTCTGCCATAATATGAGGACTTAGAATAGTTTCTCTGGCAGTTTTAAAAGTGATAAAAAACACTTAAGTGGCTTGGAGCCAATATAATATTTTCCTGGACCTAGCTCAATTGTTTTCTCTATTGCATACAATTATTTGGAGCATTTTGATTTTAATCAGGGTTATGTTGGCTTATGTAACATGAGATACTCAGAGTAGCCAAAGTTTAAAAAAAAAAACAGTTTATCAGTTGCTGTTGCTGTAAGTTGTCTGACTCTGCTATCCCATGGATTGTAGCCCACCAGGCTCCTCTCTCCATGGGATTTCCCAGGCAAGAATACTGGAGTGGGTTGTCATTTCCTTCTCCAGGGGATCTTCCCACCCTAGGGATCAAACATGCATTTCCTGCCTTGGCAGGGAGATTGTTTACCACTGAGCCACCTGAGAAGTCCAGTTTTTCAGTAGGCAATGAAAAAACCTCGTAGAACTGGAGGGTGACAGGTACAACTGAGTCTCATTGAAGGGCTGGATTCAGGAACTGGGAACATGTTAGGTACAAAAGAATCCCACCACATCTCCCCTTTACCCTGTGCCTAGAGTCAGATGTAGATTTTTTTATACGACCATGGTTATTGATGTATTGAGTTTCAATGTCAAATTCTTGTGACTTCTTACCAGACTTTCTGATAAGATCATTTGGATCAGCTGTGGCCAGGAGAATCCAGGCATATAGCAGTGTCTTCTCAAAGTATGACCCTTGGACAATCACCTGGGAATTTGTTATATCTGCTGAATAAAAATTCGGTGGAGGGGCCTATGACATTTGAATTTTAACAAGCCCTCCAAGTAATTATGAGGCACCCTAAAGTTTGGAAACCTCTGTAGGGTGACCAACTTATTTTGTATTCCCTCTTGGTCTGAGCATTGAAAATCTAGCATCTTGGAAACCTGTCACTCCAGAACAAACCAGGCCAGTTTCACCACTGTCTGAATTAACCACATGACAGTGGTGAATAGATAGGAGCTGCAGCTTCTCTTGTTTTGAAAATACAAGGTCAAAGTAATACATGTGTAAATTCGTTTTAATTTGTGAGAATTCAAATTTTGTATTAGAGAGCTCATCCAAGCCAGGGAAGTACTGTGTTGCCATGGATCATCAAATGTATTTCATGATTGAACTCAGGGGAAGGGTAAGAATGT
This sequence comes from Madoqua kirkii, assembly GCA_006408675.1. NCBI lineage: Eukaryota > Metazoa > Chordata > Mammalia > Artiodactyla > Bovidae > Madoqua > Madoqua kirkii. Next base: position 1,779 of record SJYC01146107.1, on the reverse strand, counting down.
TTGTTTCACTGTTTGTTCTTTCCAGAAGTCTGCAACTCAAGGGAGTTATCATTCTACATTAAATCAAAAACCTCTAAACACCTTCATTGTAATGAAAAAATCTTTCACAATGGACAGTTTGAAAAATGTAAAAGTTATTCTCCGTCACTGAGATTTTATGGGGAAAGCTGGTTCTAGTACTACCATTCTAAGCTTCCTAATAAATCAACACTATTGAAAACATTTAAAAGTGTCACTGTGGCATAGAAATTATCCCCATAGAAAATTATGACTTTTTTTTCACTTTTCTATTGCTTCAAGAACACTTTACAAAATTGCCAATGTCTGCCACTCCTCCAAACCCTATAGCAGATGTGAACAGAATCATATATCGGAAAACATGATGGCTGTGCATTCATAAGAAAGTCTTATCGAACAAAATGCATTAATGCTTCCTAGCTGTATTGGGGTTTATAGTAAATCACCAAGAATCATATTCTAGGGGATTTAAAAGAGACTTAGAATCTCTTGACTTAAAATACTTAAAGGAGAGCAGGTCTGAGGATTTATAGAGTTTACAAATTTGCTAATACTGAAAACATTATTATTCTAAAAGTCTTTATTTAGCAAAATAAATAAATAACACCTTTTATCATTCCAGAGGGAAACTTTAAGAGAAAAGTTCTTTGGAAGGAATGTGTTGCTTTCATATTCCATTCAATCAAAAAAACCTGGCTGATGACATACTAAAGTTTAATTATTTTAAGAGGCCCACTGTTGAGGGTTCATTTATCCTTGTCTGATTTATGAGTTAATCTTGGATCAAACAAAGATTGATAGTAAACCTATGTCAGTTGATGAAGTAAATATTCCACAAACACCTTGCAGTGAAATATTAACTTGTTTGGACATTTCTGAACCTTCTGATAAGTAAAATTTCTGGGAGAGAAGCTATTCCCCTATTTCTATTGTGCTTGAGTTGGAGGAAAATTTAGACCATTAGATTCAACTTCCTAAATTTACACGAGAAAACTGGAGCCATGGCTTGGCCAAGGTTACAAAGTTCAGAGTGTTCATCTGGGGGTGGGGGAGTGGGAGGGTGGGAAACACTGATAGCTAAATTTGATCTACTCAAAAGTCACTTATGTGAATTTCCCTCAAATTTTAGCCTATTGTTTGGAAAATGAAAAGTTTAGTTTGGGAAAGAGAGGCTTTAGAATTTAAAGGTATAATATGTATAAATTTGATAAGGTCATATCAGATATATATAAACTAGAACTCTGTTCTTTTTCTAATAACTTATTTTCCCCTCAGTCTTCATTACTGTTTCTCACAGAAGATTGAAAGATTATTTTTTAATTCAAGTATAGTTGATTTACAGTATTAATGTTAGTTTCCACTGTAAAACATGGTGAATCCAAATTTATATATTATATTCCATTTAAAGTTAAATCTTTAAAAAGAAGAATGAAATTTTTGTTTTTACTTATTTTTAAACATTAAAAAGTTTTTATTGGAGTATAGTTGATTTACTATGTTGTGCTACTCCTGTCTCTTATACACATCTAGATGACTTAGGGAGTGGGAATGAAGAGATGGTAGGTAGCCTGATAGACGACAGAATTGGGATTCAAAATCACTCGGATGAACTGAAGATGGTATAACCCGTGAAAATGTGGTTAGAATCAGGCAGAAGGATTTATGTTAGAAGAGCACAGGGGTCACACTCAAGGAGAAGCACTTTAGGAAGATATTGTGTATGCAAAGGAGACTAAAAGTAAGCAGGGACTCATAACAGAA
>SJYC01146106.1:0-30128 GCA_006408675.1 Madoqua kirkii | reverse complement strand
GCTGTGGAGCAAAGTGAATCAGTTATATATATGCATATAACATATATCCACTCTTTTTATATTTTCCCCCCATAAAAGTACTGAGTAGAGTTTTCCATGCTATGCATTTATGTCCTTATTAGCTATCTATTTTATTTATCCACTCTCCCATTTCCCCCACCCTACCGCCATGGACATAAGATTATTTTCTACATCTGTGACTCTATTTCTGTTGAAAACTTTTATTTCTACATATTCCAGTCTCTTTCACCTTAAAATGAATAGTTCTCAAGTCCAACAGTTTCAAGTATGCTTTTAGAGTCCAGTTTGGGTAAAATTGATTTGGTTATTGCTGGATTCCCAACACTGCTCAGTTGAATGGTCTTTCTCTTTCTCTGAGTCCACATCCCTCCTTCATCCTCCTCTGGCACTGATGACATCTGCAGCCTGTAGTAAACACTGTCAGGAGGAGAGGATTGGCCTGAATGCTCTTGTGCAAACCCTGGCTTGGTTTTCGGCACAGACCGTATCTCACCACTAGTGCCCTGCAAGGTGACTCTTTTGGTTACTGTGCTCATAAGGCTCTTTTGCTAATTGTGAGATACTCAGGGCTTCTAAGATGTCCAATACTCCAGCCAATGCTTGTGTGATTCTTTCAGCTTCTTGAGGGGCTCAGTGCCTCCATTATTCATGCTCTCAGCCACCATTTAAAGAAGATTGTCCGGCCACAAAAAGCCCTAATGGATCCTTCCCACATCTGAAATGGAAAGAGAGACTAGACCCAGGTAACACACAGGCCCTTTCTTTTCTTACCTCTTTCAGGTTAGTTGCCATTTCTCTTTGACTCTCCTTTCTTACTGCCCAGCATAAAAGGGCCCGTTTGTGGGCTTTATTCCATAGCCAACTCCTATGGGAACAAGAAAGCCCCTGAAATGAACAAATCTTTAAACTTCAGATCTCCCAAATTTAATAGCTAGGCTGATTGAATGCTACCTTCTAATGGATAAAGATAAACATCTTCCTTCTTCAAATTCTTCAGGCTCAAACACCCATTTATTTCTCGTTTTAAACTGAAATATAGTTAATTTTGTGTGACCTTGTGGTGCAATGGTAGCATGTCTGATTCCAGATCAGAAGGTTTTGTGTTCAAGTTACGTTGGGGTCAGATCAGTTTTTTGGGCTTCCCTGGTGTCTCAGACAGTATAAAATCTGCCTGAAATGCAGGATACCTAGGTTCGATCCCTGGGTCAGGAAGATCCCCTGGAGAAGGGAATGGCTACACATTCCAGTATTCTTGCCTGGAGAATTCTATGGACATAAGAGCCTGGCAGGCTACGGACGAAGGGTTTACAAAGAGTTGGACACAACTGAGTGACTAATACATACATATAGTTTATTTATAATGTTGTGTTAGTTTCAAGTATATATCAAAGTGATTCAGTTATACAAACACATATATTCTTTTTCATATTCCTTTCCTTTATATGTTATTATAAGATATTGAATATATCAATAGCTCCATGTGCTATACAGTAGGTCCTTGTTGTTTACCAATTTATGTGTAGTAGTGTATACATGTTAATCCCAAACTCCTAATTTATCTCCCCCAACTCCTCCCCAGCTGTCCTTTTTGGTAGCCATAAGTATGTTTTCTATGTCTGTAACTCTGTTTCTGTTTTGTGGATAAGTTCATTTGTATCATTTTTTTAAGCTTCCACATATAAGTGATATCATATGTATTTGCCTTTCTCTGACATGGCAATATTTCATTATTTTTTAATGTCCATTTATCTCTTGAATTGGTTAAGGCCAAAGGATTAGTACTGACTCATTTACACCTTTGATGGATTTAGAACTTAATCCTCAGTGCTGAAATCATATTTGATTCATGTATTTTAGAATAAGTGTTATCTTACTTTAATTTTTTTGTAGGCAACAGCTTCTGAAGTAATCTATATCCTTTTAGTTTAGCCACCAGAGGAGGGAAGAAATCAGCAGGGATCTTGGGAGAATAAAAGAAGATTTTATTGATATTTATCCCTAGTTTCCTGTGGCTTTGGATGATTCAGTGTGTATCAGCAGAGAAGCAGTAACCATTTGATATAATTGTAAAGATTTTGTGGCTGGCACACTTAATACCAGTCATTGATTAAGCCATTTGGAAGACAGTGGGGAGAACCTAGAATTTTTTTCATTTTATTTCATGGAACAGCTTTGAAAGATGAAAAAAATAGGTAAGTTTAGACATTAAGAGAGCATATTTCAAACACTAGCAAAACTCCATGAAAAAGTGGATCCTGTCCAAATGAAAGGATGGTTGACTCACTCACCAGAATGATGTTTTTGACATACCATGACCAACATGTGGTGAGCTCTTACTCAAGCACTGTTGGTCAAGCGCTGTTCTACTTTATGCATAATAAATAATTCAGTCCCCATGACTCTTTGAGGTAGCTTTGTTATATTATCCCTTGTCAGTTTACAGATGAAGTGATTAAGGCACAGTGGGGTTAAGAAGCTTGCTCAAGTATATCAGCAGGTAAGTGGCAGAGCTGGGATTATGAACCCAGGTGTCTGTGCTTCTAGCCACTCTCCCATGCTATTGGTTTCTCAAAGATATCACTACATCTAACTATCAGGATTCTTATACCAACCTGCGAGTTAGGTATTAAGAAGGCAGCATGTCATCCTACAGTGTGGTTGTCTTTGCTGGGCTGGACTGAGGGGCCCCATGTTGCTCCCATCTAAAAGAGTGATGATGCTATCATTTGCCTTCTCTGTGGTTTGTTTAGTCACTAAGTCATGTCTGACTCTTGCGGCCCCAAGGACTGTAGCCCACCAGGCTCCGCTGTCCATGGGATTTTCCAGGCAAGAATACTGGAGTGGATTGCCATTTCCTTCTCCAGAGGATCTTCCCGACCCAGGGACTGAACCCAGGTCTCCTGCATTGCAGGCAGATTCTTTACCGACTGAGCTCTGAGGGAAGCCTATTGCCTTCTCTAGATTTATTCTAAAATATGATTCTGGGGCCCATACAGAGTTAATTCAGCATGGTGGGCTGGAGTTCTGCAATCTACATATTTTCAGTGGTGCCCAGATGGTTATAATGTAATGCAGGTTTCTGGTTTGCTTTCTTTGAGTGCTCTCAGTCTAGTTTTAATCCTTATGTAATACTTTCCCACACATTTCAGGCAAAGGGAGCAGTGCAAAGGCGCTGGAGTAGGGTGGGAATAAGATTTGCATGTTTAAAGATCAGGAAAAAGACCAATGTGGCTGAGACTTGGTGAGAAATGGGAGAGGAATAGAAAATGTGACCACAGGGGTCAGACCACATAGAGCCTATAGGCTATGGTATGGGTTTTGCTTTTAATACTACATAAAATAGGATACTGTGGAGACTTAACTGCAGGGACTAGCATGGTCAAGTTTAACATCTTAACCATCAAATGAAATTCAAGCAGGTTTTTCAAAATAAAATATTTTCACTAGGCTCTCCATCTATGAGGAGATAGAAATCTGGGCTACTTTTCTGAAGATATTTAAGTTTCTTTAGATATTTCTTTCCACAGTTATTTTTAGCTTATGTTTTATATGCAGTATCATAGGCCATTTTACTGAAAACTTGAGACAGTTATTTCTTAACTCTTTTTGCTTTTTTTCCACATAAAATTTGAAATTCTATGCATTAAAACCCATGTTCTCGAATATACTGTATTTGCTTTCTTTTCCTACTATAACACATTAACACAAATGTAGTCACTTAAAATACCACAGATTTACTGTCTTGCAGTTCTGTAGGTCAAAAGCCTGCCACAGATCTCACTGGGCTAAGATGAAGGTGTCATCAGGACGGCGTTCCTTCGGGGAGGCTTCAGGGGAAACTCGTTTCCTTGCCTTTTCTGGCTTCTGGACCACCCATTCCTTGGCTTCTGGCCTCCTTCCTCTGTCATTGGATCCAGCAATGTGAATCTCTCTGGTTGTTCTCTGCAGTCACATCTCTCTTTGACCCTAGTTGGTAAAAGTTCTCTGCTTTTAAACACTCATGTGATTAGCAACACCAGAATAATAACCTCCATCTCAAGGTCCTCAACCACATCTGCAAAATCCCTTTTGCTGTGGAGGGTGACACGCTCACTGGTTCTAGGGATTAGGATGTGAACGTCTTGGGGTGTGGCGCTATTCTGCCTACCACACTGCTGCTTCTTTTAGAAGGAAATTGCTTTCCAATTCAAGCTTTTATAAAGAAAAATTCAGTGTAACATAAAAGTTAGGAGCTGGTTTGAATCTGGTATTCTGAATGGTGATTTTTCAGTGAGGTTTTCTTCTTTTTTTCTATGAAAACAACAGAATATTTCATCATTTTCTGAAGCCCTTACCAGCTCTGTTATGCCTTAAATGTGTACAGAAGCTTCTATATTACACATAAATTGTTTTTCTTTCAATTGTTTCCTCAACTCAAGTATTCTTTCCTCTTATTTGTGCATTATCTTGATGTCAAAGCATTTCTCAACTTGACATTTTCTTTCCAAGGCTTTAGGCTTCCATTGCACAGACTTTTTATTGCTTCACAGGACAAACTCATCACAAAGTTGTTTTTATTCACTACTTGATTACATTGCTTTCTGACAGCAACATCATTTTAACCTCTAAAAAGTATAGATGTTTCGTATGATGTATATTCAAAAGGTCATAGATCAAAGCAATTAAAATTTTGCTTGTGTTCTTGGTCAAGTGTCAGCTTTAAAAGGAATAGATTTATGTTTATCTTATTTAAACCATATATACATACACATGTATATAATGCATGAACTTTCACCTGTAATCTTTCCTCATTGTCTTTTCACCTGGCAGCTGACAACCTATGAAGTGGACTGTCAGGTACTTAGAATTCTGCTGCTGCTACTGCTAAGTCACTTCAGTTGTATCCAATTCTGTGTGACCCCATAGATGCAGCCCACCAGGCTCCGCTGTCCCTGGGATTCTCCAGGCAAGAACACTGGAGTGGGTACTTAGAATTCTACTGAAACTTTAAATACAGGTGGAAAGAATTTGGAATGTATAATTACAAACCAATATTTTATGATCATCAAGGATTTTGTTATCTATTTCCAAAAACTGTGCAAGCTTCTTTTATCAGAGTTCCTATGAACTTGTTCATATAGGATTTGCATTTAGCATTATAGCTTTTTAAAATATAAATTTATTTATTTTGATTGGAGGCTAATTACTTTACAATATTGTATTGGTTTTGCCATACATTGACATGAATCCACCATGGGTGTACACATGTTCCCCATCCTGAACCCCCCTCCCACCTCCCTCTCCATCCCATCCCTCTGGGTCATCCCAGTGCACCAGCCCCAAGCATCCTATATCATGCATCAAAGCTGGACTGGCAATTTGTTTCACATATAATAATATACATGTTTCAATGCCATTCTCCAGGACATCGAAGCAACCTAGATATCCATCAGCAGATGAATGGATAAGAAAGCTGTGGTCCATACTCACAATGGGGTATTATTCAGCCATTAAAAAGAATACATTTGAATCAGTTCTAATGATGTGGATGAAACTGGAGCCTATACAGAGTGAAGTAAGACAGAAAGAAAAACACCAATACAGTATACTAATGCATTATAGCTTTTTAAGCAAATCTTAAATTTGAGAAGTACATGACGGTGCATGTGTATGTCTATTCTACTTAGCATAAAGGACCAAAAAAAAAAAAAAAAAAACAAACCACAAAACTTCTTCACATGTTTTGTCATTTGATTTGTTCTGTCCCCATGTTTTTTAAATGTTATGGCTGTTCGTTGACAAATCTGTAATTCTTCAAACAGAACCACTGTTCAAGAGAAGGTTTCAGTTTTCAGCACTTGGCTTTTAAATCTTTTTTCTCCATAAATGTGCAGTTTAAATTGTAAAAATGCCAGTTTGAACTTCAGCTACTCAAATTCAGATATCAACCAAAGTCTCCTTAACGCCCATGATATTTCATCTTTGCTCAAATCTCTACTTTTTTTCATGTTATATTCAAGGAACTCTGACCTGCCTACTCTACAGCTTGAGGGGTAGGAGAGTCTACTTTCTGTATCATTCTAAAATCTATCTATATATTTTTAAATCCCAGTTTTTCTGACTTTATTTTCCAAATTTTGAATGATAGTTAAGTTCCCTTGCAGATTAATGATATATTTTGAATTCCCCAGGAGGCAGGGTGTATGAGGGACAGATGATAAATGAATATAGATTGGCATCATTATTATTGGGGTCCCTGAGGAAGCTGGGTTATAGGAGTGGCTTTTAGAAAATTTGTTTTCTTAATCTCTTGATTAAAACATATGAATCTTTTGAAAAGTATATTTCAGTATAAACTAACTCAATTTAGGAAAATATCTAGGGCTATAAAAGAGTTACTTGGTAAATTTGAAATGATGTTACTGCTCAGCTTGTGAAAATATTCAGGTCAACTTACACCAATTTGAAAATACTGTATTTGCCAACAAATGGCACAAATATATCATAGGCCTAAAAATTGGTTTATAAACAATCTACACATTGCATGTGGAGTCAAGATATTTTAAGGATGTGCTTGAAGGAGTGCAAACCTTCATTTCATGGGAAAATAAAGAACTCAGTGCAAAGGAAATTGATGTTATGCCAGAAAGTTCCCTATCTGAAATATGTATACACACTGTGAAGGGGAAAAGAAAGCCATCTGTCTAATGCATGACTTCTAAGTACTGAAAACAAATCTAGACTATAATGAGTATAACTCAATATTTAAATTCTTCCATTAACAATCTTAAGGTAATTAATTCTTATAAGTGAGAATTGATTGGGTGAAAGATGGTATAATTTGATATGGAGTATTTAAAGCTGAATAAAACATGGCCTGTGCTTTCAGGGCCATTTAATTGGAGAAAAAAAGTATGCATGAAAGTAATGACTGAACTTTATAGAGTGTTCACTGCCTTTAAAAAACAGAGTTCAAATACTGTGGGACTTTAGAGCATAAACCAGAGAAGGCAATGGCACCCCACTCTAGTACTCTTGCCTGGAGAATCCCATGGGCAGAGGAGCCTGGAGGGCTGCAGTCCATGGGGTCGCTAAGAGTTGGAACCGGCTGAATGACTTCACTTTCACTTTTCATTTTCATGCATTGGAAAAGGAAATGGCAACCCACTCCAGTGTTCTTGCCTGGAGAATCCCAGGGACGAGGGAACCTGGTGGGCAGCCGTCTATAGGATCGGATCCCACAGAGTTGGACATGACTGAAGTGATTTAGCAGCAGCAGGAGCAACAGCAGAGCATAGACAATTACTTTTAACTGATTTTGGAAAAACTTAGTGGAATTTGGTATCTGAAATGGGCATAGAAGGTTTCCCTCCACCTCCCCACCCCCCACAAATCTAGGCTTTCAGAAGGAACAGCCCAGGGGAGGCTTGGAATGTTGACTGTAGAGGACACAGTTCAGCTGCAAGTGTGAAAGGACAGAGTGAAAAACACGTGGACCAAACTGGCACTCCTGCTACATTCCACCTGAAGACATATTTTCAATGGCTTGAAAAGTATCAAATTTTCCTTTGAACTAAAGTGAAGTGAAGTCGCTCAGTCGTGTCTGACTCTTTGCGACCCCGTGGACTGTAGCCCACCAGGCTCCTCCATCCATGGGATCCTCCAGCAAGAATACTGGAGTGGGTTGCCATTTCCTTCTCCATTCGTTTGAACTAGTTTCCTATATTTAAAAATCAGGAGGTTTTATATAAAAATATAGATTTCTGGGATTTCCCTGGTCCAGTTATTAGGACTCCATGCTTCCACGGCAGGGAGTGTGGTTTCAGTCCCTGACTGGGGAACTGCTTATGACTCATAGCATGGCCAAAAATTAAAAAAAATTTTTTTAAAAATATATATGGCTTCATTCTCCAGAGACAAGAGACTCACTTTGTTCCCTGGCAGATCAGTGGGACTTGAGGAACAGCCTCTTCAGATGGTCTGCATCAGTTTTTCTGCCCCAATGCCTGCTCACCTCTGTTGGATTGGAGGTCCCACTACCAAGTTAAGACCAGATCATGGAGGATCTTGTATGAACAAATTAGAAAATATAACTTTTTGCTGTTGTTCAAAGTGGATTTTGAGAGAAGGAGTGACATAACCAGAATATTGCTATAATTGTGTTATACATGCTATGCATGAGCTGTATTTCAGATAGCTTCGAAAATGTGAGATATTACAGGTGGAGAACAATTAGGAAGCTCCACAATAAGTCAGGTGAGATAAAATAAGGGTGAAACTAGGAGAGGGGCCAGTGAGAGAATTATGAATGTGGAATTGGTAAGATATTGTAACTGTTAATTTCTGTGAGGTTCACCAAGGAAAGAATTCAAGGGTCTTATTTGTCTTCACCTCTCTCATCCACATAGTGCCTGCATAGTGTTGATTTGTACTTAAGGGACATTGGAGCAAACAACCCTATGAAATTTTGGGGTTTATTTATTCTAAATATGCTAAGGATTCTGTTTATCTATTATGCAGAATCTTTTCAGGGTTACTCACAAAAGAATTTTTTCTCTGGTCTTGGTACTAAATGGAAACACGAATGCATGTATTGAACACCTGTGTGGTTTTCTTTGTCCGGATATTGTGAACTGTGTAACTATTTGTGCCCATCCTTTTGCTTTGGCTAAGGGAAGCTCAGAGCTAAATGTATGGCTGTATTAATTTTACCGTAAGTACTTTGTGTGTTAACTTTATTTGTGGCTAATTGTGGAATTTTAAGTTACCTTGTCCTTTTAAAGAATGACTTATTTAGAGTATAAAGGATCTATTACAGTCATATTAATTGATCTCATATATATAAATTAAGCATGAATTTGCCCTTTTATGGCTTTATAAAGATTAAATAGAAAGGTATCTGGATTTGATAAAAAGTAAAATAAGGGCAATATTTTATGAGGATTCTCAAGGTTTGAAAATCTAGGACAAATTCATTGAGTCAAAGACAAACCAAAAAGTTATTTAGAAATGGGAAAATATTACAGATCTGTTATTAAGTTCATTCTTGGTTAGAAAAAAAACTTATTTCATTATAAAAGACCATCTAAATATATGCACATCTAATATTAGCATGGTATTCATTCTGATTTGTGTGTGCACAAATTCTGTCCTAGTGTGTGCATGCTCAGTTGCTTTTGTTGTGTCCACCTCAATTCTATTCTGGAATTACGGTTAAAAAAGTTTTCCAGACTTGGGAAAAAACAAACAAAACAAAACTGTCTTTGCCTCAAAAGTAGATTAAGGACTATAACCCACTGAAGCATCTTTCTAATAAGTAGATACTAATGTGGTAGTTCTAGTCCTTGAATATTTTTGCTTGGATTTTCAAACAATTATATTGCTCTTTCAGCATAGTTTTCACATTCTGAAACTACTGACATGAATAAGAGATGTTTCCTGTCTTACAATGGAAAGGAGTTGACTATGATGAAAACATTCAAGGCAAAACATCTAAGCAGACTGAAACAATTTGATAAGTTGTTTTGGTTTATATAAAAAAGTTAATTTCACCTTCAAGGACTGTAGAAACTGTTATTTCTCATTTTATTTGAAATTAATACCTCTGATATAATTTCAGATTGGAGAGAAAAGCATTAAACTGGGAGTCAGTTTTATTTCAGATCAACTTCCAATGGGTCAATAGCAGAAAACTTGGTTAATCTAACTGCAATTTACTTTCAATTTTACTTTCTAAAATGGCATGGTGTCTTTGAGGTAGGAGACCTCTTCTAATTCTAACATTGTATAGTTTTTATCTCTATTATCCATATGTGGCTGAAAGATTCATGCTAGACAGTTCCTCTCTATGCATAAAGAGGTCCTTTGGGTTTGAGCCTTTTGTCTTTTAAGAGCTTCCTTTTGGTTTTACGTTTGTCTCTTTGCTTTGTGCCTGCCTATTTTAAATTCAACTCTATCATTGACAGCTTCATAAAGTGAGCGGAAATAGATCATGCTGAGGAGAAGGAAGACTGATTAAAGAGAAAGATGAATAAGGCTGAAGAAGGAGAGGAATGTGTCAAAGCTGAGAAAATAGTTAATCAGGAGAGTAGTAGGAGAGGGTCGAGAATCATAGCCTCAAAACCTTTTTGATTTGGAAAACTATTTCTTTATGTTATTGCTTTATTTAGAATTAAGTATTTGAACAAATTCCCTCAGACCATTTCTATGCATCAAGGACCTTGGGTCAAATGTGTTTGTCTCATTTTATTCTCCTTTTGCTTATTTTATGTCTCTTACTGACTTCTGAAAACAAATTTGTCTACTCTCAATTCAAACAATCTGTTCATATTTGAATCTATTCTTGTTAAATTAATAGAGCTGATTCTTTTGTAAGTTCAGTTCAGTTTAGTCTCTCAGTCATTCGCCCGTCCGCTGCTGACTCCTGGGGCTCTGGTCGCAGCCCTTCTTGGCTCTGCCACACAGTTACCACTTTTCTTTCCATTTGACTCTCCCCCTACCCCGCCACCCCCAAGCGTCTGTCTGTATGTTTCGGTCCCTCTCTTCTTAGAAACCGTGAGAGAAGTACTACTCTCTGCTTCTCTCCAGAACAGATTTAGATTACACGGGATCAGATTTACCTTCTCTCCTTCACCCACTAGAGTTTGCCACCGCTCGCCCCCACTGCTCCTCGGAAACAGCTGTTTCTCTGCTCACGGATAACATCCACTTGCCAAATTATCTGGACACTGTGCAGTTTACTTTGCTTTTGTGCTGCCTGGAACTCTGACTACCGGCTCCCGCTGGCATTCCTTAAACTTTATATAATGTTCTTCATTACAAATTTTGCTGTCACTTCGGTCACACTTTTGAACTGCCCCAAAAGCTGAGCTGGACTCAACCACTGGTCTCGTCATTTCATTAGAGCGTGTTACTTCCTGGCGGTCTTCCTGGTGTAGCCCTGTCTACAGCAGCTCTACAGCTGTGAGTGTGTTTGTGATTCCTGGTTTCCCATCTCATTCTAGACATTCTTCTGATAAAGTTTCTAAACTAGAAGGCCAAGTAGAATCATATAAGAAGAAGCTGGAAGATCTAGGTGATTTGAGGCGGCAAGTGAAGCTCCTAGAAGAGAAGAACGCTATGTACATGCAGAACACAGTCAGTCTGGAGGAGGAGCTGCGGAAAGCCAACGCCGCGCGGAGTCAGCTCGAGGCGTACAAGAGGCAGGTGAGAGAGCGGCCTGGCTCCTTACCCTTGTGTGCAGCTGAATTCCCGAGTCGCACCAGCTCATCAGAGTCCACTGACTCGTTTTCACAGCATTCGGTTTTTCACCTCTGAAACTTGGTTCTTATCCAGAGGTTATCGATGGGTCCCTACAGCAGATACTTCTGTTAGGTCTTAATGTAATCGCACTGAGTCTTGCCTGCTGTGCGCTGACTGCCTCTGGTTGCAGCACTCGGGGGCTCCTCTTCATTGAGGTGCACAAGTTTATCCTTGCGGCGGCCTCTCTTGCTGCAGAGCCGGGGCTCTCGGAGCACAGGCTTCAGTAACTGTGGCACCTGGGCTCAGTGCTTGGAGCACACGGGCTTAGCTGCCCTCCAGTATATGGGAGCTTCCCAGACCAAGAACTGAACCCACATGCCCTACATTTCAGGCAGATTCTTAGATGTTGGACCACCAGGGAAGTCCTATATGCTGACTTTACAATCTTGTCAAATTCCCATATTACTATTTTTTTTGGGGGGGGGGACCATTTTTAAAGTCTTTATTAAATTTGTTTTGATATTGCTTCTATTTTATGCTTTGACATTTTGGCCATAAAGCATGTGGGATCTTAGCCCCCTGACCAGGGATGGAACCTGAATCCCCTGCGCTGGAAGGCAGGGTCTTAATCCCTGACCACCACGGAAGTCCCCCATATTACTTCTAATGATGTCTGTTAGTTTTCTTGTCAGAAGTCATATTTTACACAAATAAAAATCTTTTCTTGTTTCTTTCTTTTTACAGCATACCCTTTTTTTCCTTCTTAGTCAGCATGCCTGACCTTTCCTATAGTCTTGAACAGAAGCAGTAATAATACACAACCATTTCTTGTTGTTGATATTTTTATGCAGTGCTTTAAATGTTTTACCAGCATATTATAAGGATTGCTTTAGGTTTTGGTAGCCACCTTTTCTTGAGAGTAACAAAATTCGTTGTATTCTTAATTTCATGGGTATTTTCCATAAGCGGATGTTGAATTTAATCAGCTACACCTTTAAGACACACCTGTGCTGCTTCTCCTTTCTGTTAATCTGATGAATTATATTAATAGGTCTCTGTGCTTAAACCATCCTTGCATTCCTGAGATAAGCTTAGTTTAGTCATAGCAGGTTTATTTGTTGTTTCACATGGTTAGATTCACTTGGTTTATTTTACTTGGAATATTTTACCTCTACAGTTTGTTTACTCAAAGTTTTCTATCTCGTGCTTTCCTTGTCTTCTGATTTTGGCATCAAAATTATATTCACTTAATATAATAGAGACGTTTTAGTAGAACAACCCTGTACACCACGTATGGCTGGTGGGGTTTTCTGGTTGAATACATTTTTCCACATTTTATTATGAAAATTTTCAACATACAACTAAGTTGAAAGAATTATTGAAAGTTAAATGTAGTCCAAAGAAGCAATAAATGTGATTAAAGGGTATTAAAATAAGAAATGATTTTATCAGAGTTCCAGAGAGAAGAACAGAATTATAGAGGGACATTATTTGAAGGAGAGAATGGCTGAGCGTTTTTCAGAGTTAATAAAAGACATCAGATTTAGTATTAACCGTGAATTACAAGCAGAGTAAATAAAAAAGAATTCCACACCTATAATTATTATGGTGAAATTGAGCTACAGAATATAGAAATATTACACTTGTTCCCTCTGTTCTGATCTTGCTGTTCCATCGCTAAGTCGTCTCCAGTTCTGCGACCCCATGAACTAGCTTTTGATCTGGAGCTTAATGTTATTTTATTTTTCATTGTAATACTTCTCTTTCTGTAGCTTCTCTTTTGGTGGCTCTTCACACCTGTGTGATCATATCTGATGGTATTTTATTCCTTTTATAATTCAGGTTTCTTTCTTTATTTTCTTTAAGTATTTAACTCCAATTTAACTTCCTTGGAGGGCTTTTGCTTTTGTTCGTACTGTTAATGTTTTTCTGCTGACTGTTGTTCTTAGTGGTTTATTTCTTTAACAGTTTTGTGATTTGGGGTTTTGCTGTCATCTTTAGCTTTGAGAGTACTGGGGACCTTGTTGAGGCTGTGTTCCTCCAGGCAATATGTGTGTTTCGTATGCCAGATTTTCCACTGCGTCACCAACCAGGGTGACTTAAATTCATTGTTGGGTTTAGGGTTTGCCCGACAAGGCATATGGCAAAAATTCTAACACAAATCCATGTATCCACAGGCTACGGTTACACATTTTCAAGTTACACTCACTTTAAGGCAGGCAAGTTTCCTTATTGACTTTGAGAGCTGATGGATTTTTTTTTTTCCTAAACTGCTGTTTACTGACTCACCATCTTTCAGAACCCAAGATAGTTTAACGACCACCACCTGCCTCCCAGTAAGCTAAAGTTCTGGACCCTTGGTGCAGCTCACAGTGCCTGTAGCTCGCTCACAAACCTCCACTCCAGTTTTAGCCTCTGATTACCTCCTACACTTTCTTATAAGCTTAGCAGTGCCGTCGGACTCTTTTCCTCCTTAGCTGCTTTTGCTTCATGCGAAAAGGACTTCTAGACTGCCCAGCTACCTGTGTTACAGGAAACAGAAGTCCTGTAGGTTTTCCTAGGTTTGAGCATGTGTTCTTCCAGATGGTCTGGTTTTAGAACCCACAGTATCTGGGCAGATTTCTGTGCCTGGGTTCTCCCCATTGAGTCAGCCTTCTGTAACTTACCTATTTTATTTTTTTTAGTATCTATGGGGAAGATGATCTTCATAGAGCTGTAGAAGACATTTGATAATTTCTAATGTATCAAATTATAAAAATTAATGATACCTTTCTGTGCCAGGTAGTAGAACTGCAAAATAGATTATCTGAAGAATCGAAGAAAGCCGATAAATTAGATTTTGAATATAAGCGGCTAAAAGAAAAAGTTGACAGTCTTCAAAAGGAAAAGGATGTGAGTATATATATATATATGGGCATTTTGGTCTTGATCAGTGCCGAAATTAAGAAAATGATATTGAATTCTTATTTTGGCTACGTTAATTTCTTCTTCTGTTTATAAATTTACAGTTTCGAGACCCTATTGATTTTTTGAATTATTTATTTTTAATTGGCAGATAATTGCTTTACAGCACTGTAGTGGTTTCTGCCATCTGTCAACATGAATCAGCTGTAGGCATATGCGTGTCCCCTCCCTCCTGAACCTCTCTCCCGACTCCCACCCTTCTAGGTTGTCACAGAGCATCGGATTTGGCCTCCCTGCACCTGTTGATTTTTAAATTAAAGAAGATTTATATCTGTGTTTCAGAAACAGATCTAAAAAGACTGAGAGACTGTTCATTCTAATTTATTTTCTATATATTTAACTTTTATACCGCTGTTGCTTCTTTTCCATCCTCTTACTTGTGATTCACTATAAATTTATGTAGCTTTTCTGTTTTCTATATGTTAAATACAGAGGATGCAATTCTTTTTGTTGTTGTTCAGCATATTTTGAAGCTTTTAAAAATATTTTTACTTTGTCATAATTCATGAATTGTGTCTTTGTTGTGTGATTTTTATGTTTCATGAAAAGAATTTTATTTACATAATAAGATACTCATTGTTAAGAATGGAGTAGCTTTGTTTCTTACAGTTAACTAGATAAACTACTGCCTTGCCCATAGGATATATTCAGTGTGGTTAAACTGGAAAAAATCTAATCTTTTCCTTCTGGGATTGTTCTGGAAAAGATTAAAAACTGTAACATGTTCATGTTCCACACTGTTTATCATTCTGTCAGGTAAGGCAGAGACCACTAATGAGTAAGTTCATGAAGGTTGAAGCTGACTTCCGTTGTTCTCAATGTCCCTCCAGAGGTTGAGATCGGAAAGGGATTCTCTGAAGGAAACCATTGAAGAGCTTCGCTGTGTTCAGGCTCAGGAAGGACAACTCACAACTCAAGGTAACTAATGTTTCAGAAGCCCAAGCAAGATTATTTGTTTCGGTAGTATCAGGAAGAATGTTAAGATTCATTTTAAGATGATTGCACCAAAAAAAACAAGAACTTAAAGTTGGAGAAGACACCATGAGATTGATACAAATGTTGAACTGTTACCCAGATTTTATGGAAAATGGATGATAGTTATGAGACCAAATTTATTTACCTACATTTAAATTTTAATTATATTCAAATGTTTATATATAGCATATATATATGACACTTAGTTGTGTCCAACTCTTTGCAGCCCTGTGGACTGTAGCCCGCCAGGCTCCTCTGTCCGTGAAATTTTCCAGGCAAGAATATTGGAGTATGTTGCCGTTTTCCCAACGCAGGGATTGAACCCTCATCTCTGTGTCTCCTGCACTGGCGAGCAGTTTTTTTACTGCTAGTGCCACCTGGGAATGCATTCAAATGTTTGGGTTTTATTAAATCAAAAGCATAAATCATTTGTTAAATCATTTGTGTTAATAATAAACCTGAAACGTTTTTAGTAACCTCTTTAAAAGTATATCAGACTTTCTAAATCAGTGATCTTTCTTTCAGCTGAGATGTGAGGTGGGTACAGTTCACTAACACCCACTACTTGGGAACTTAACGTCCAAAGTAGAAACCTTTTCCTCCTCACAGGAAAGGAGCTGCACTTAGCTGAGGGTTTACCCTCCACCAAGAGGGGAGCACATGAGCCTGGCTGAGGACTCGTACCCTTCACCATCTGTTCACTCCCACTCACGTTTCCAGCCCCTGGCTTTCCTGTTACTGGAGACTAGACTCTCTATTTTCCTCTGATTACAGCCTCCTTTTCCCTGCGCCCTCTTTCTGCCAAACCTGCTCATTTGCTCCATCTTCCTTCAGCCCCCTCTGCGATCTTAGAGACGACCGTACTGATTAGATTACCATACCGATCGCCTCCTTTCCCAGCTCACCCAGCTTGCATACCTGTGTTTCAGTATCCTCTTGACCTATTTCTGAACCAGCTTGTTTTCTGTTTTTATAACTGTGTTTCTCTGTTTGTTTCCTTGCTGTGCTGGTCTCTGTTGCTGTGCGTGGGCTCTTATCTAGTTGCGTGAGCGGGGACTGCTCCTGGTTAGCGCGCTGGAGCTGTTTGTTGCCGTGGCTTCTCTGGGTGGAGAGCACGGGCTGTCTCGTGTGCGCTTTGGTAGTGGTGGTTCACGGGCTTAGCTGCTCCGCAGTGTGTGGAGTTTTCCTGGACCAGGGCTTGAACCCGTGCGCCCTGCATGGCAGGCGGACTTTTAACCACTGGACCACCAGGGAAGCCCTGTGGTTTATTTTATACACAGTAGCTTGCCTCTGCCAATCCTGAACTCCTGATTTATCCCCCCACCCACCCACTTTCCCCTTTGGTAACCCTAAGTTTGTTTTCTGTGCCAATGAGTCTGTCTCCATTTCATAAATAAGTCATGGTAAACACTCTTAGCAATCTAGGAATAGAAGGAAACTTCTGCAACCTAGTAAAGGTCATCTGTGAACATCCTACAACTGACCTCATACTTAGTGATGAAAGACTAAATGCTTTTCCCCTAAGACCAGGAACAAGGCAAGGCTGTTCAGTCTAGCCACCAGTATTCAACATGTAGTTTCTCACCAGTGCAGTCATGGAAGAAAAAGAAAAAAGAAATGAAGGGCATTCAGGTTGGAAAGGAGATCTGACAGGTGCGTTCAGCAAGGCCTCACTGTCCAGGGTCAGCACATAAAGACATTGCTGTGTGCTCTTAGTGAATAGTTAAAAATGAAATTACAGTAGTTATCTTAAGGAATAAACTGCAAGCAACTTTAGCAAAGAAATGCAAGACTGAGACACTGAAAACTGTGAATCATTGCTAAGATAAAGATATAAATAAATGTAAAGACATTCCACATTCAGTTGTGGAGAGACTGCAATTCTCTTCCTGTTGGTCTAAAGATTCAATACAATCCCAATCAGATTCTCAGCAGACTTTTTGTAGAAATTGACAAGCTGATTCTACTGATACGATTTATATGAAAAACAAAGGGTCCACTATAACCAAAAAAAAAAATCTTAAAAAATAAAAAGCTGGAGAGCTTACACATCCTGATTTCAAGAGTTACTTTAGGGACTTCCCTACTGGTGCCGTGGTTAAGACTTCACCTTCCAACACAGGCCGTGCAGATTGAATCCCTGGTCGTGGAGCTCAGATTCCTCATGCCTCAGGGCCAAAAAATGCAGACGTAAGAAACAAAAGCAGTATTGTAATAAATTCCATAAAGACTTTAAAAATGGTCCGTGTCAAAAAAAAACAGAAAAAAAGAGTTACTGTAAAACTGCTATAATTAAACAACGTGAAACTCACATAGAATAGACATAGAGATCAGTGTAGTATATACCACATAAACAGAATGAAGGAAAAAACCGCATCATCATCTCAATTGATGCAGAAGAGGCAACTGACAAAGTCCAAAACCCTTTCTTTAAAAAAATAATGTAAACTAGAAAGGAAACTTCTGCAGCACGAGAAAGATCGTACGAAAAACCCACAGCTAACAGCATACTCAGTGATGAAGAACTAGAAGCTTTTCTTCTAAGATCAGGAGTAAGACAGTCATGTCTGCTACCACCACGTCTATGCTTTTGTTCAACATGCTACAGGAAGTTCTAGCCAGAGCAATTGGACAAAGAAAAAAGAAAAATCTAAATTGGGAAGGAAGTGCCAAAGATATTTCTGTTTGCAGATGACATGCTCTTATATGTTGAAACCCTTTAAGAACTACACACAGGAAAAATAATGTGAGAACTAATCAAATGAATTCAGCAAATTTACGGGATATAAAATCAAACCACAAAAATGAGTTATATGTCTATACACTAGCAGTGAACAATATGGAAAATAAATTAAGAAAACAATTTGATTTACAACAGGATTAAAAAGAATAAAATACTTGGGAATAAATCTAACCCAGGAAGACACTTGTACCCTGAAAAGTACAAAACGCTGCTGAAAAAAATCAAAACCTAAACAGGAAGATATCCATGTTCATTTGAGACATAATATTGTTAAGATGACATCACCAAAACAATCTATAGATTGGAGTGCAATTCTTATCAAAATGCTGATAGTATTTTTTTGCAGAAATAGAAAAACCTAGCCTAAAGTTTACATAGACATTCAAGGGATCCTGAAAAGCCAAAACAATCTTGAAAAAGAAAAAATTTAGCTTGAGGACTTATAATTCCTGATTTTAAAACTTAGTAAAATGTTAAAGTAATCCAAAGGAATGGTCTGGGGAAAACAGACAGAAGCAGAGACAGGAGGAAACATCGCCCTCTCTATTGCTCTTCCCTCAGTAGTATAGGTGAAAGGACAGATGTGTAGACCAATGGAGCAGAATATAAAGAGCCTGGAAATAAACCTTCCCGTAGACAGACAGTTGATTTTCAAGAGGAGCATCAAGACAACTTAGTGCGGGAAAGGAAAGTCTTTCAAGCAGATAGTGCTGGGAAAGCTGAATGTCCACATCCAGAAGGAAGGTGTCTACCCTCTACCATATACGAAAAGGAAGTCAAAATGGAACCCTAAAACTTTCAGAAGAAAACATAGAGGAAAATCATCATGATGTTGGATTCAGCAGGGATTCCTCGGAGTTGATACCAAAAGCACAGGCAGCAAAAGGAGTCCTAGGTAAACTGGACTTCAAAATTAAAGTCTTCTCTGTGTCAAAGAACACTGTCAATAGAGCGAAAAGATAGTGTGCAAGGTGGGAGGAAATATTTGCAGATCCTTTATTTGACAAGTAGACTGATGTCCAGAGTATAAAGGACTTTTACAGCTTAGCAGCAAACAAGCAAAGGACTTAAGGACACGTTTCTCCAAAGAAGATATCCAGATGGCCAGTATTTGTATATGAAACAGTGCTCAACATCGTTAGTCATTAGAGAAATGCAGATCAAATCCACAGTGAGGTCTCACTTCATCCCATTAGGATGGCTGTCATCAAAAAAGAAGGAAAAGGGAGATAACAAGTGTTGATGAGGATGTGGAGAGATCAGAGCCCTCTTGCACTGCTGGTGGGAATGTAAGATGGGTCAGCCACTGTGGAAGAGTTTGGTGGTTCTTTATAATAAAAAGTTAAAGTTACCATATGATGTAAAAATTCTGTTCCTAAGTGTATCCTCAAAAGAATCAAAGCAAGGACTCAGCTAGGTCCTGGTGTTCACAGAACTCAGCTACGCCAGTGTTCACAGCAGCATTATTCACAGTTAGCCAAAAGGCAGGAACAACCCATGTATCTGTCAACAGATAAATGAATAAAGAAAAGGCGATATGTATGTATAATGGAATATTATTGGGCCATATAAAGAGATGAAATTCTGATTAATGCTGCAATGTAGATGGATATTGAAAGCAGCATGTTAGGTGAAGAGAGCCAGGCACCGAAGGACAAATGCTGTTGAGAGGTATCTAGAATGGCCAGACGTTGGAATTAAAGTTACAAGGGGCCAAAGGAGAAAGCATTGGGGAGCAGTTAGTGCTTAATGGTTACAGATTTTATGTACTGAGTGATGAAAGCATCTGGAAATAGACAGTAGTGATGTTTCCGCAAAGTGGTGCCTTGGCGTCACCACAGGACTTCACGTTACTCAGCTGTGCACTTAAAAATGTTAAAATGATGATGATGGTGGAAGGCAACTGTGACGTAGTTTCTGTACTTTAATGCTCGAAGTAGGGTTCATATAGGGACTTTCGGAGGTAGTTGTGGCCTATCTTGACCTTGAGTCAATGCTTTTGTGTTTATAGGGTTGATGCCTCTGGGAAGTCAGGAATCTTCAGACAGTCTTGCAGCAGAGATCGTCACACCGGAAATCAGGTAAGGAGACGGTGAAGTCCAGCCACACTTCACAGTACTGTTGTAGAAAACTTACTCCTCTGTGATATAGAGGACCAGTTCCTTACTCTTTATCAGTAACGCTTTCAACCTGAACTCAAGGTTCTGTGTCTTAGAGACCCTAGAGACCTTCTCAGCTGGCCATACAGAAGCTTGGTTTCTCTCTTGGGGAGGACAGGGTCTCGCACATACACAGCAGACAAACACGTCTCTACTTGGGTATCCTCAGCAGACATTTAGCCATGAAACCACTTGGCCCACAGACAAAGGTTATGCTTAGCCGTCAGCCTGCAAAATACTTGGTCGCTGAGATTTATTACCTAAGTGCAAGGAATGGTCTGGGGAAGACAGAAGGAGAGACAGGAGGAAACATCGCCCTGTCTCTATTGCTCTTCCCTCAGTAATTCCTTACATTTGTATTTTAAATATTCCGTTTATTTTAGTGTGTGCCTGGCTTTATGTATTAGAATGAGTAAATGATTGGAAAGCATCAGCTGTCCAGCAGAAAGTTAATGATTAATCCTGAATATTGCTTTTACCTTATTTGGGCTAATTTGCCCCCTTTTTAAGTTGACACCAGCCCTGATTCTTGATAGCATCCTTGGAGGTATTAGCTAAAATAACAGTTTCGTAAAAGTTTTATAAACTGTCAACGTTGCCATAGGCATTCAGACATTTTTTGAATAAATGAAGACAGTATTTATTATTGTTAGCATTTGTTTAAGTACAGAAGGTTTGTAATGCAACACCAATTTTGGAAGCATCTTGAATACCTTTTACTTTTTTGCCATCTGATATGGTACTTTATTATTGGACCAATAAAATTTGTTTCACAAATAAATACTTATGGATATTTATAAATAAATGCATGCAGCTTGCCAAGTGGCTTCAGTCATGTCCGATTCTGCAACCCTGTGGACTGTAGCCCAGCAGGCTCCTCTGATCCTGGGATTCTCCAGGCAAGGATACTGCAGTGCGTTGCCGTTTCCTTCTCCAGGAGATCTTCCCAACCCAGGAGTGAAACCTGCATCTCTTATGTCTCCTGCATTGGCAGACAGGCTCTTTACCACTGGCGCCACCTGGGAAGCCCCTATAAATAAATGGTTATGTCCAAAAAACAAATTTTAAGGAAGTTATAGGTAATGAGGTTGGATTTTTAAACTGAGAGAAAAGAACAATGATGAAAATACAACAAAATGGCTTTTATTGAGTATTACTCAGTACAAATTAAAATATGCTCTGTGTCTACAAGAGCTACCAAGGTGAAACAGTGCAAGGGGTGAAACTTCTCAACACATTAATTGACCAACATTGACATAGGTCAGTATTCTTGATACATAGTGAGATTTTCTTTTCCAGCTTGCAAAAATCTATTAAAAGTGAGAATTTTCACTAATGTTAAGGGTGTGGAAAAGTTAGAAACTTCATAAACTACAAATAAAGAGATACGATTTTTTAATGAGATATAATTGACATATAACTTTGTAGTAGTTCTAGGTGTACAGTATAATGATTTGACATGTGAATGAAGGATACGTATATGTTGTGACATGATCACCAGCGTAAGTTCAGTTAGTATCCATCGCCACACAGAACAAAAAAAAATTTTTTTTTCTTGTGGTTGTACAGCTTTTCTTTTGAGCAGCTTGGCAGAATGTGTAAATGTTTAAATCAGAAAGAAAATAGGATTTTGAAACCTCATTCATTATACATCATGATATTTGGAGATTGTTTATCTTCAGACCATCAAGTCTATTATAAAAAGAAAGGGCTTGAGACCTGAGATGTGCTGTCTCAGCCAGTTAGGAGCTAAATTTCTTGCAGGTTCTTTTCTTTTTATTTTTTTTTCATTTCTGTTCTACATATTAAATCTGTAACGGTGCCTCCCTGGATTTTGATAACCCTGTTAATCAGTTTCTCTTCCGCTCTCAGGGAGAAGCTCATTCGTCTTCAGCATGAGAATAAGATATTGAAAATCAACCAGGAGGGTTCCGACAACGAGAAGATTGCCTTGCTGCAGAGCCTTCTGGATGACGCCAACCTCCGAAAGAACGAGCTGGAGACAGAGAACAGGTGAGGGCGTGGCGGCCGCTCTGCTCGCGGGATCTGATCCCTTCAAACACAGATCCGAGCTGTAGGCGCAAGTGAGAGTGTTCTCCTCCATTGCATTTCACTAGTCCTTTCCACTTATGGGCAGATTTGCCCCAAAGGGCTGTGTCTGTGTGATAGAAGCCCCATCTTCAGTTCTTCAGGCAAAACGATACCAAAGTCCTGCCGTTCCCCCTTCCTAAACACTAATTAAAACTAGAAGCTTAAACAGCCTGGCAGTGCAGGAGACATGAGTTCAGTCCCTGGTCCAGGAAGCTCCCATGAGCCGAGGACTAACAAAACCCCTGCATCACAGCTCCTGAGCCCGAGCTCGAGGGCCCGGGGGGCGTGACTCCTGAGCCCGAGCTCGAGGGCCCGGGGGCCGTGACTCCTGAGCCCGAGAGCTCTAGGGCCCGGGGGGCATGACTCCTGAGCCTGAGCTCTAGAGCCCTGGGGACGTGGCTCCTGAGCCCGGGGGATGCACCTACCGAGCCCGTGCTCCAGGGCCCGGGGACACGGCTACTGAAGCCCAGACACCCTAGAGCAGCCAGAGAAGGCTTGGCAAGAGAAGCCCACTCACCACAACTGGAGAGGAACCGCACTCACCACAGCTAGAGAGAGCCCCCACGCAGCAGCGGAGACCCAGCGCAGCCGAAAGCAAAATTAATTCATTAAAAAAAAAATAAAATCTTCCAAAAAAACCTAGAGGATAAAATAATGTCACCATTAATTAACAGTCTTTGGAGATACTTTTACTTTGTCGTCATGATCAGATTAATAAGTTTGCCTTGTTTAGGCAAGCTGATGTTTCAAAGAACCAGTTGGTGTAAAGAAAATAGTGGGAACCCTCATAATGAATTGATAGAGCTTTCTTTTTTGAATCTGTTAATCCTTGCTGCTCTAGTTGGAAATCATCCATCTTATGAATAATTCAGTTATTTTTGAGAATTTAAAATCTCCAAATCTAATAAGCACATCACTTTCCTGCTTGTAAGTTTTCAGAGTGTTGCAGTAGGAAGTCATTCCAACTACTTTTAAAAGCAGTTCTTACTCTGGCAAGGATTACTTTTACATTTTGTTGTGACAATCTTCTGATTCTTTTCCTTTTTGGAAACGTTTCTTAGATCCCAAACATATGGTGTCTTTTCTTTCTCTTAGAGCTGTCATTTTTTGAGGGATTTGACATTTTTATAAATAGTTTCACAGTTTATGTGATGTTACAGATTCTTTGCTTATTACGCCTGCTAGATTTGGCATTTTCCAGGTATGAGTCAGTCTTGAGAGTCAAAATTGTTATGACAGTTTTCCATACTCCACCTTTCTTCCTGTGACTTTAACGTTTAAACCTGCTGAGGGAGAGTCAGTAAACAGTGTACACAATAGGGTGATTTATTAGCGCGTAATTGAATATAAACAGAAGGGAACATTTGCATATCAACTCTTAGGAGCATAGATAATGAGTACTTTATTAAAAAAATACTTACGAAAAGTGGGAAAAGAGAAGGAAGAGGAATAAGAACAGTGGGAAATAGGTGGCACCCACGGCAGAGCCCAGGTGGGGGCACCTTGAATTAGCCCTCCATTCTCGGCCTCCACTGTGTCTTAGCATCTTAGTCAGGAGAGCCTGCTGCTGACACTCATTTCTTGTCAGGGAATCAACACCTGCAACATCTTCTGTGACACTTCGCCGTGTCTTTCACAGGCCTACTACAGCTCTTGCCCTTTTCTCCTTAAAAACAGAGCAACTAGTTGTCATTCGTACCGTAGCACTTGTACGTCCAGATGACTGGTTACCTCCCAAGTGGCTGTTATTTACAGCTGTGTTGGTTTATCAGATTGCAACACCAATAACTTACCTGTATATCATAGTCATCTGTGGGTTTTATGACCTGACGCAGGAGTAATAATAATAGCAGCTAGCATTTATTAAGCCATTGTTTGTTCCAAACACTGTGCTGAGTGTTTTAAACATGTGGTCTTCCGTACTAAAGTTTTGCCGATGGAGGAATTTGGACTGAGACCCAGGCTACCTGACTGCAAAGCCTCTAGTCAGCTGGTTTATCTTCTGCCATATTTGTAAAACGTTTTCTTTCACGTCTTCCCCCTCCCTGGATGCTTTTCCTCCTAGGTGAATTATCATGTGTTGTCTTGCTGAGTTTAATAAGTGCTTACATTCCCTGGTCTCTGCTTAATGTCCTACTAGTTGACAGCCCTGGACTAGCACCATGCAAGCTGTTTCAGTCCCTCTGAGTCTTACAGCTGTGTGACCGTGGATCCAATTTGCTCACGCCATACCTCACCTTAGGAGAGCTCAGCCTCCAAAGTCCTTTCCAGTTGGTTTTGCCAGTAGGCTGGCAGTTGTTAAAATCTGTGATACCTGCTGACCTTCCAGCACTATTAGGAGAGGCACGAAGGATCCAGAGTGGAGCCACATCGGAATCGCTCAGCCAGGAGCTCGGCATTACAGTCCTCACTGCTCTGGCGGTGAACTTCTTCATATGTATTTACATACATGTTATAGCTTCATACGTGTGTGTACATGCTTGGTCCATACTTTAACCAGTAGTTTAGACTATGTATTATGACATTTACAGTGGCCTCCGCTAGTAGTAATGTTTGTTGACTAAAAGGTCAAAAATCGCTAGGATGGAAAGTTTAAAAAGTCTCAGAGTTTGATATATTTTCTGTATTGCTTCCTGAGAAGATTAAAGACAGTTACAGTCAGTCATGTACTTATGCTCTTCTGTTCCCTTATTGAATATGAATTTTCAGATGATTCTTTCACTGAGTGTAAAAGCGTATTCCTTTGTGTGAAAAATATCAGTTATAACTATAGGTTTATTATATCTTTACTGTGATTCTCACTAAATTATAGCACCTGGAGGTTTATAAGAATTTCTTGTTGAGTGTAAAAAGTTTCATGCTGACATTCTTGGCTGTTTGGATTCTAAGTAGTCATTGCCCTGTTTTGTCCTTAACTGGGGGGGCATCTGTCTTTTCCTAAAGTGTTTATTACTAGACCGCCAGCCCTGTGGGAGCATCCTGGACTTCTCTTCCTCCCCTCTTTACCGTGTCCATTGCTGATCACTTCCCCCTCCTCGGTTCTCGGCTTCAGGAGCAGCCCTGGCTCGTTCCTTCTGAGTCCCTGATTCCTCTCCAGGGTGAGCCATCCCTTCCGCCCTCTGCTTGGTGATCTGGGGGCCTTCCTGGTCTCTTGTGCGCCGGGCCGCACTTTCTGCGGCCCCTGTCGTTCATGCTCATGGCTCCAGTCGTTGCCAGACGGCCCTCGGCCCTGTAGGGCGCCAGTTGCACGGGTCCAGCCGTATAACAGGCATTTCCCGCCACTCCATTTTCAACAGATAGCAAGCAGGTTTCTTTGTGCTGTGGGTCCGCCTGTGCCTCCTGCGTTCCCTCCCGCGGCCAGTGGCTCCTGGTCGCTGAGCGTACAATGCTTGGTGGTTTTTTTGCTCCTTCTACGCGTTTGTGCGTCTCCTGACCGCGTCTGTTTCGGGGAGGCGTGGGCGTCACTGCGGAGGCCTCCACCCGGGCTGCCGGCTCTCCTGCTGCTCTCCGCCTTCCAAAACGACCTCTCGACTCGCACGGCCCCGGGGTCTTTCTGAAGTACTGTCGGCTCCTTCAGCATCACCCGAGACCCACTAGTCCCCCGACCGTTGCAGCCTAATGATCTATAGAGAATTTGTGGAGACAGAGCTCCAGAGTCAGCATTTTTAGAGACTGGCTGGGCTGTTCCCTTGCAACCAAATTTTAGGCCCAGTTATAGGAAATGGCAGCCCACTCCAGTATTCTTGCTTGGGAAATCCCATGGACAGAGGAGCCTGGCGGGCTCCAGTCCATGGGATGGCAAAGAGTCAGACACAGCTGAGCGACTGAGCGTAGGATAAATGAAAACACTCGAATTTCACACAAGGTGGCCCAGCCTCTCCTCTGGTTTCCCCTCCAGCCTTCCTTCCCCTCATAACGTCATCATGACGTAGAATTCGGCCACATCATTCCTGAGCTCATTGTGCCTGCTCTCCTTCTGTGCGCTGTGGACGTGCTGAAGTCTCGGTCTCGAACCCCCTTTCCACCGTTAACCCCACAAGCATTTTATTTCTCGTTCTGGTCTCGGCTCAGGTGAGGCCTGACTCCTCCACACCCCTAGGTGTGGTCCCCGCTTCTTTGAGCAGTTCTCACTCCTCTCTATACTCTGCCTGCTGTGTTGAAGTATTTATCTTGTGTATTATTTGTTTACATCTTGCCTCCCCAAGTGCAGTTTTTTTGTTTTTCGCTGCACCCGGAGACTCGCCCAACCTTAGTTCCCTGACCAGGGACTGAACCCGGGTCCCTGGGAGTGAAGGTGCTGAATCCTAACGCCTGGACCGCCAGGGACGTCCCATGGGGGTCTTTTAGCACTACACCGAGCACTCATCTGAATAAATGCGTATTGAGGTGAATTTCAAATGAATATATGTGCGCAAGTATACCAGCTCAACACAATGTGTCTGTCAAAAACACTGCATTGGATGTCATCGTCAAAATTTCAAGCTACACAAAAAATAATGAGAAAAGTGAATTGTTCCGACTATAATATGAGACTTTGTTTTGCTCGTTATATGAAAACCTAAGGGAAAAGGTATAAGTTCAGTCAGAACTTGGAAAATTATTGTACATTTGATTTCTAGGCTGGTGAATCAAAGACTCCTAGAAGTACAGTCACAAGTGGAAGAACTGCAAAAGTCTTTACAAGATCAAGGCTCAAAGGCAGAAGATGTAAGTCTTACTTTATACAGTGATGCTCCAGTAGTTTCCTAATGTTTAGAAAAGCTGTGACTTCTTTTTTTTTGATGGTCTCTATCAACGTAATTGTGATGATATTGGTTATAGAAAAGAAACTGTTTTCCTTTTACTAGCATTGCTTATGAAAAGACCAGACAGTGGTGCTTTTGTCTCAGATTTACCCTGCTGGGAATTAGAAGTTCATTTGTAGTTTTTAGCTAAGGAGTTGGGCTTTTGTATTCCACAGATGCTCAGCTCAGTTTTCAGAGTATTGATTTCCCTTCTGGTCAAAAAACAAGAGTGCTGACACCATCTTAGCATGTCCAGGTAGCACTGTTTGATGTAAATTTGGTTTCACGAAAATAATGCCCTTCCTAGAATCCTGCCCTCTCTGGGTTTATGAGTCCCTCTTTCTGCCCCTGCCCTGGGCCACACGCACACATACACACACGCTCAGATCGAAGCTCGTGACCTTTTTTCCCTCCGCCCGTCTGTCACCGCCCCGCCTGCTTGGCGGGCACGCGCCTAGGACACAGCACGAGTGTGGAGGCGGAAACGGCTCCTCCTTTACCTCCTCCTGCTCCCGGGCCGTCAAGGCCTGATGAAGGCGTGCAGCAGTCGTGTTTTGCAAATCCTGTACATTTAGTGAGCTGTGTACAATAAGGCTACGCTTGCAGAGTGCTCAAAACGAACGTGAAGAGGACACAAAAACTGAATGTTCATGACCAGTCTCTGCTTCCGTCAGTTGGTGATGTGTTTTTCCCATTGCCAGCGTAATCTGCCGGCTTTTGAGTATAAACCTGTTTGGTTGTTCTCATTGCTGGAGTCACTCTAGGTGCTCTGCATCAAAACTGTAGGCCCATCCAGTCTCACCCAGCCTTAGTAATGTAAGAGAGTGTGAAGACAGAGCAACATTGCACAAGGCCTGAGGTGTGAGGTCCCAAAGCCCACCCGTGACCGGATTTCTTGGGTTTCTTAATCACCGTCTGGGTCACGCTGGCCACGTGCCCTCTGAAGTCACGGGTGGCAGCTTATCCTCTAATGTGTTGTCCTTCTTAGCTCCCCACGTGGATTCCCAGTTCCCCAGATTCTCACCAGCATTTAAACTGCCTCATTCCCTTATTACAATGGAAGTAGTTTACTTTCTACACATGCCTTTATCCAGAGTACTATGTGCCAAGCGGAGCCACCATTCGGGTGTGAGAATACTAGCAAACCTCACCACCAGGGCCTTAGAGGCGAGCCGAAGTGACGTTTCTTAGTTCAGTGGCACCACGAGGTCCCTTGAACTGAGGTAAATGTGGTCTTGGCTTTGGTCTTGGAAACTTCGAGGAGATTTCTTGTTGATCTGCAGTGGGGCATAGGAAGCAAACACAGCAAAGCATCGGTATCTGCTCAGCCTCGGAGCAATAACCGCTGTACTTGCTTCTTGAATCGAACCCGGGTCTCCAGCATTCCAGGCAGATGCTTTAACCTCTGAGCCACCAGGGAAGCCCATTAAAACATGCAGAAAGAGACAGAAAATAATTTTACATGGCCTGATTAGATACCGCTGTGGGAATGAAATCTAATTAAATATGCTGCGTGTCACTGCTTCAAGAAACGATATTTCAGAAATGAGTTGCCACCCCTCAAAGTACTGTTAAGCATAAATTAGTTTATTTGACTGTTGAGATGCTAATGAGATGTTTTGCTGTAAATTCCTGAAATTCCTCTCAGAGCTCTGTACTCTGTAAAGATTCGGATAGAAGCTTTCCTCACCCTGACGACAGGCTGGCTGCTCGGGATGTGGAGGAAGATGTGGTCCCCGCCAGGCGGCTCTTCCTCAGCAAATGTTTCATGCATTTGTATCTGTCTCTCACTCAACCTACAGTGTGGCCTCAACAAACACGCAGTACACAGAACCACCTGCCGAGTGAGATGGGGCCTCTCTGAAGAACAACACAGTTTCCCCCTATTTCTGTTATCCAAAGCACAGGCGTGTGGCCTTAAGGCAGAGTAGCATGGTCTGCACATTTTTACTATTATTTTTATGTCATTTATTTTTAGCGTGGAAGCAGAAAAGCATTGGTTCTATCCAGGCATATGGATAATTTGAGCTAGCCACAGTGTATAAAACTCCAGCGAACAAGACAGGATGAGATCATAGAAGAAAGAAAAATGTACATTTTTTTGAACAAAATGCATGTCTTTTACTTCTGTTCATGAGTTACTAAATCGTTCCCTGTTGGCTGCTGTGTATGCTTCCCACTAATGTGTCCTCTCTGTCTCTTGGCATGGTCTCTGCTCAAGGCTATTGTAAGTATGCCTTTCTATTCATTTCTATATATCGAGCAGTGTTTTGATTTATGCACTATCTGCCATCATAGTTGACGTTGTTGAAATGTTCAGTTACGGGGCTTCTATGCAGAATGAAGACAACCAATGTCACCTATAGGTTTAAGCCCTTTACAATTAAGATACTTAAAGGATCTCAAAAACCTAACAAGCCAGTCTGAAAGGAACTCAGCTCCTTTCTCTCCCCACCGTGCTCCTACCCCAGTCATAACTAGCTTGTTTCTGTAAAGTGTTTTGGTGTGAGCTTGCTGCCACGGTCTGGGCCCCTCCTGCCACGCTTAATGAGAGTACCAGTCTTGGGCTGGGGAGGCTTGCGGCTCAGGAGGCAGGGGCGTGAAGGCCGTGCATAGACGCTGGGGTCTGCAGGCCTGGGCTCTGGTGAGGGCTCTGCCTCTGGAAACGCCTGGGTGTCCCCCAAGCCTCACCTTCCTCAGCCCCAAGAGGGGTTGGTGGCACCCACTGTGGTGAGGTTAACACAAGTCAGTGCCCGCGACAAGCCTCAGTGCCCACTCATTAAATCATCATCTTACTTCCTGCATACTACCTCAGAATAAACACTATCAATGAATTTTGCTTAGCCTAATCAAAACATTAATGCAAAATGAAAGCTAAGATGGTTTTTTAAAATGTGTTCATTTCACCCTTGGCACTGGAGACGGGACAGCAGTAATCAGAAGCCAGCGGGGGGTTGTCGTCTTTCTCTCCGCCTGGGGGACACCGTGGTGGGGAACGTTATGGCCCACTCACCTGGCTGCAGCTGAGACTCTCAGCAGAGCAGGGCATCTGAGTATTTCAGGACTGGCTCAGAATGGGCTGGAGTAAGCGATTACAGCAATTGTTACCAAGTCAGGGCTGAAACTGGAAGGGCCCAGTGTGAGGGGTGTGTCCCCCCCCCCCCGCCCCTC